>QRDG01000237.1:189459-248959 GCA_012064385.1 Puccinellia tenuiflora | reverse complement strand
GAACCTGGGAGGTACACAGAGGTACCATGAGCTTCAGTTGTCTTCATATGTTTTAAAAAGCATGTCATATATGTTCTGTTTACCCTAATGTCTGAGAGATATGATTTGTGCTAACTAGATAATAACTGCTCAACTCGCACTAACCAAATATAGTGTTTATTTCCATGCCAAGCTTTACTGTGATTCCATAACACTGATGATCTTTATAACACTCCTGTGTAAACATTTTTAGTAACTAAGCTTGGGATCTGCTGGTAGGCAAACCATGGTACTACACAAATTTGGTCCAGTTATCACTATGTTGGTTAACTGTGCCATTTTACTACCCGTTTCTTCAGATCACTGTTTTGCAGTTGGCTACCTTTTTCTGTTCTCAATATTTTATTTTTATTTTTGTCCGTGCACTTTATTCTCATTATGGCTAGTATATTATGTTTCAGAGATGAGTATTTTGCTTGGGGTCTTCATCAGATATCAAAAGCTGTGAGCTTTCTCAATAACGATTGCAAGCTCGTAAGTTCCTGCCTTGAAAGAATGTAACCCTATATTCTATTTTTTTTTGCATGCAAGCTGTTTATCAATGTTTTATTTTTCGTTGCTATCTGACCGATTGTAGATTGGATTATTTAAAATGGTTGCTGAAATGCTGCTTGCTCTTGTATTCTTCTATTTTGTTCCAGACACTTGAGCAAACTTCATATGTATCCTGAATTCTTGATGGATTTGTTGCATCATACTTGCAGCCCAAGCCATTTTCAGAATTTTCTTTTGGTATTCTATGGCTTTAGACCGAGTTTTTTTAGTTATTACATGACTCTGCGACTGTACTAATCGAGCCCGAACCCCAAGTATTAAGCCGTAGTCAGTTGGCTATGTTACTTCATTGATCATTTGATTTCTCAGGCCCGGCTCTGACCCATGGCGACCTTGGCCCACGCCAAGGGCCCATGCCTGGAAGGGGCCCATGACCGCACCTTGTCTAGCTGTGTATCCGTTGTTTTGTGTCACTCTACCCACCAATAAATTTGCAAGCTTCCATTCCTAAAATCCTTATCGGTGCAAATCGAGCCCGAGCCCCAAGTATTAAGCCGTAGTCAGTTGGCTATGTTACTTCATTGATCATTTGATTTCTGCTTTACCTTACTCCCTCACTTGACACTACAATTCTGAGAGGTCGTTAGGGATCAGAAAACCGAGTGCCGCGTTTTGGAGCATGGGCTCCATGGAGCCGTTTTTTGAAAAATCAAAAAACACATTTCTAAGTTTCAAAAAATTCTGAAATAAATTACAGATGTAGTCAATGATAATTTCTACCAGGTTGCAAAAAATAATCCGAAATATAATGTATTTTGGGCTGTGTAAAAAAAACAAGTTTCTAGATCTGAGACGATGAACAGTACCAAAATTTTCAGATTCGTCAGATTTTTTCATTTTTGTGTAGGTCGAAATATAAAGTATTTCCGGTTGAAAATTTGCAGAACTATAGAATATGTCATTGTAAACATCCAGTATTTTTGTGAGATTTTTTTGAAACTTTAAAATGTGGATTTCAAAGAAGTTAAAAAAAAGGGCTACATGTAGCCCGAGCTCCAATGTGATTTTTCGTCAGAAAACCATGTTTTCTCTGCTTTACTGCAGTGATACATTTATGTCTATGAACTGATGCCAATACAACCGTGCTAGTTGGCATCACTTGTTGATAGAAACTTAAAAGATCGATAGAATGCACATGTAGTAGACATTACTTGTTGAACAACAACAACAACAAAGCCTTTCAGTCCCAAACAAGTTGGGGTAGGCTAGAGTTGAAACCCATAAGATCTCGAAACCAAGTCATGGTTCTGGCAAACTTCCACGCACCCCTGTCAGTGGTACATATTTATTTGTGTGTTCATAAGTACATTGTTGAAATAACAATTACTGCCAGTACTTACGGTCATAAATGAGCTGATTGATGTCCTTTCATCGATTCCAGGTTCATGGGAACGTATGCTTGACCAGTGTAGTTGTTACCCAAACTCTGGACTGGAAGCTTCATGCTTTTGATGTTCTCTCAGAATTTGATGCCAACAACGAAGCTGCTGGTAGCCCCATGTTGGTATGACTCTCAGTCCGCACCTTTATTTTTTATATGCTTGGTGAATGCTCAAACCACATTTTTTTTGTCAAGCTCGAAGTTCAGGAAATCTATTCCATTTTCTGTCATGACATTATATGCATGTTTGGATCTATGACAAAAATCTTATATTTATTGTTCCTTCGCAGCAATTTGAATGGTTAGTTGGAAATCAGTACAAGCCAATGGAGCTGACAAAGTCAGATTGGGCTTCAATTAGAAAATCACCTCCATGGGCAATTGATTCCTGGGGATTGGGTGAGCTGAACTAACTCACTGCATTCTATTCCTGAATTGGATTGTCATGTGGGTTATCCTATTTATTTTTCCTGGTTTGAATAGGGAAAACTTTTTTCAGACAGTTCCTTACCAGCTATTTACAGCTTTGTTCTTTATATAACCTGTGAAAGTTGTTCAATTATTTTATGATGGACATTTGTCTGTGTGCGTCTACGCATAGTATTTTAAACTCATGGTGAATGCTGCTCATTTTGCATTCTAGACAAAGTCAAGGGTGAGAGAGTCACCAAAGGAAAAACTTGTCAAGTCTAAACTAAATAAACTCAAATGATATTAACTCTTCTGTTGTTTGTCCTCGTCGATGGTTTTGTTTGGTGCACCATCCCTCTTTTTTTCTTCAACATTGGTTATTAGATCCTGAGTAATAAATAGTGAGAGCATATGACTCTAGTTGATTTCTGCTAAAAAAATACCATATCTTACTCATTGCAGGGTGCTTAATTTATGAACTCTTTTGTGGAAAGTTGACCAGGACAGAGGATCTTCGCAACATTGCTTCAATCCCAAAGGTTAGCTTCCATGATAGCATTCAGAGTTTTTTGGTTTGTTTTGGAGCTATCCCATGAATCCGTCATATTCTCCACTGTCTGTACCATAGTACATTATTTTGACATGGTTTATGTGACTCTTAAAGTAAATGATTTTTATTCCTTTTGTTGCAGTCTCTGCTTCCAGATTACCAGAAGCTCTTGAGTTCTACACCTTCTCGTAGAATGAATCCTTCAAAACTTATTGACAACAGTGGTAAGTTCAATAGTTTTTCCTTATCATTTTTTTGTGTGACATTTTCTTTTATCAATGCCCATCTTCTTCAGTCTTTTTGTTTTTAATTATGCTGTAATTCTTAGTCGCGAACCTGATTATTTGCACTATGTTGCTTGATTAACGATTTTGACTTTAAATTTCAGAGTTTTTCCAGAACAAATTGGTAGAGACCATCCAGTTCATGGAAGTTCTTAATTTAAAGGACAGTGTTGAGAAAGATAGCTTTTTCCGGAAACTCCCAAATATAGCAGAACAGCTTCCCCGTGAGATAGTTCTAAAAAAGGTACTGAAACTGAACCTATGAGGCAACGATCCTGTTGCTTTGGACTTTTTTTTAAGTGCAACCAACTAGAGTTCCTTGTTTATGTTTATTTCTTGTCTACTTTGTGAATAGTTGCTCCCTGTATTGGCATCTGCTCTTGAGTTTGGTTCAGCTGCTGCTCCAGCCTTGACTGTGCTGTTAAAGATGGGTTCCTGGCTTCCAACTGACCAATTTAGTACCAAGGTGTGTCTTAATTTATTTTACTTTCACCATTACATGTTAGTCTTGGCCATCCAGCAAAGATGGTTTGAGGCCTTCTTACGCAAGTTGAAATACTGGCCCTTTTCAGGTTTTGCCGACTATTGTGAAGCTTTTTGGTTCAAATGACCGAGCTATCCGAGTTAGTCTTTTGCAGCACATAGATCAGTTTGGAGAGTCATTGGCAGCACAAACAGTTGATGAACAGGTATGTGATATTTTTTTTATGGATATCTGCTCGTGCTTCTCGAATGTTGGCATATGACAGGAGTCTCTGATGTATTTGCAGGTTTTTCCTCATGTTGCCACTGGGTTCTCTGATACTTCTTCTTTTCTCCGGGAACTTACATTGAAGTCAATGCTTGTATTGGCTCCAAAAGTGAGTTGCACGAATTTTCCTTGTTGGGCCTATGTTTCGTTTTATCATGTCTGTTGACTAGGTTTACCATCTTATGCTTATTTCATTGAATAGTTTGATCATGTCCTTTTTTTGCACTAATCGGCTGTTCTGTTACTGTAGTTATCTCAGCGTACAATCTCAGGATCTCTCTTGAAATATCTCTCTAAGCTCCAGGTGGCGTTTCATTCATTTTTTTCACCAGTGATTCCTTCTTGGATATGAGAAGGTTTATACTACAGCTGTACTAAAAGCATTGTTGTTTGTCTTCAGGTGGATGAAGAACCTGCAATCCGGACAAACACTACAATTCTTCTTGGGAATATTTCAAATTACATGAATGATGGGGTTTGTCTCAAAGATGCTCCGACCTTTTGTTCGTTGCTTTTATTGCTAGTTTTTTAGCAATGTTTCTTCTTGGGAATATTTCAAATTTACAAGAAAGACGAAGTTTCTAAATCCTGAATGTTTTTTTATCCTTTTGTCTCCATGAGCAGGGTTCAATTTTATGTTGAACACTGGTTGGTTAATATATAAAAATAAAAGGACGATCAGAAGAAAATAGCAGTTGGTTGGTAAATACCAGAAAAGCACGATTTGCGCCAAAATGGGAAAATAACAGTGTCTAGGATAAAGTATTTTATTGATTGAGAGTGCAATTTCTGCATTTCCTTCTGTAGCTTGGTTACAGAGTTCATTGACTAGTTTTACAGTTCCACCCTATGTCTTTGCTAACATGGCTTTGTTATTCGTACAGACTAGGAAGCGAGTGTTGATCAATGCATTCACAGTTCGTGCATTACGAGATACCTTCCCTCCTGCTCGAGCAGCTGGTACATTAACCTTATTGATAGAGCATTCTGCCATTGATTATTGTGACCAACTATGAATCATTATTTTACCCTGCCAGGAATCATGGCGCTGAGTGTCACAAGTTCATACTACGAAATGACAGAGATTGCAACTCGTATACTGCCTAACATTGTTGTCCTTACATTTGACCCAGACAGGTAATTTACAACGTTTAGTTGTCACACGAGCGGACAACATAGAGACATCAATTGGGCACTAGATGCACAATTCGTTCTAAAGAAATCCTTTCACCCTGGACAAAAAGTTTCTATACGTCTGAATACGGAAATTTAACAATCTAAGTAGTCAACTCCAAGATTGGAAAATGTGATGTTCATCACATTACAACCCCATTGTTTTAGTTCTTACTGTACTTGTACTTTTGTAAATCTGATCTTTCAGTTAACCCATTCAATGGTTTTATAGCGACGTGAGGACCAAGGCTTTCCAGGCTACTGATCAGTTCTTGCAAATAGCAAAACAACATCATGAAAAGGTAGCACATCTACCTTACCTGCTTACTATGAGTCCACTTCAACTGTTTTATTACACTATTTGTGGGTTGTGCGGTAAGAGCATCTCCAACCACAATGGGCTAATTTGGCCCCTCATTTGTCTCCGGGCGTGTCCGCTTTGACCCCTTATTTTTCTGTGTGTCCAACCATGTCCGCGGGGGGGGGGGGGGGGGATACATAGGAGAGAAGTGATCCGATTGGGTTAGCGTTTTCCTTCTCTTTCCTGTCAGAACATATAGGGACAAAGTAGGGGGTCCGGTTGGAGATGCTCTAACTCAGTGTCACTACTTACACTCCTTTGGTTTTCTATATTCCAAACTTACCGTCTCCCTAAAGCATGCGTTGAAGGAAATTATGACCAATACTTGCGATCCTGACCTCAATTTTGGTCTGGATCTGATCAGATGGAAGTGCCAGGCTCTCACAAACTATCATATCTGTAATGCTTGGCTAATTACCGCTCTGTGTTCATTTACTTTCTCCGTTTTACTGTAATTGTCAGAGCTGTCGGGTAACTCTGTTCCAAATTAACTGTCCATGGAGTTAATCTAGAGTTTAGCTAATGCAATGTTCCGACCCCCTACCATTTTGAATGCTTTGGAAGAGGTTAAGTGGTTGTAGTGATAACCTCAAACACTCACCTGAACCTGCTAAGAATCTCAAGCTGTCAAGCACTGGCTCACATGAACCTACTAAAGGAATGGATCTCCCGTGCTTTTGAAAAATTCACACACGGAAATGGTTAATTGGTTATGCATGTTCTTCTGTTAAGTTCCGTGTAAAATCTTGTAATTTTGTGGCATGTCCATATTAAGACCACCTTTTGGAAATTTCAAAATAAAGAGAGTACTTGTGCTCCTGTAAACAAAATACATGCCCTATGCACGTCTATTTATCATTAATGCTCTTGTACGGCTAGTGTTTCTGTGGTCTGTGAACATGGTTGGCTGGTAATAGATCTGGTAACATAGAGGGAGTAGAATTGTAGCAATGATACTTTAATACTGTACATGTACGATTTTTTGCATCCTAAGCATAAAATGCTCTAAAAATTCGTTCATTTATGTCTAAATCATCGCTGTGATAAGATTCTCTGCTGCGGTGCTAACAGAAATACATCTCTACCCTTTATTGATGTTCCTGTTCTTATACTGTCATTTTCTATGCTGCAATGTGTTTTATAGCTTAATTCGGGAGACAACAGGGCAGCCGAATCTACTGGTGTTCAGTTAAAGCCAGGAAATACTGGTTTGCTTGGGTAAGCTGTCACATGTTCCAATCGTCACATGCGAGATTTACATATGTCTTACAATTCAGCCCCTACATGTATGGTTGTTTCAAAACATTATCTATTTTTTAATCAGAATTGCATCTATTATGTGTTTAAAATTATCTGAAAAAATATATGTATCTATTTTAAAATTTAAAATCATACACATTAATGCCAGAGTGAATTATCAAAACAAAGGGAACTGGCAAAATAATGATTGTGGGAAATCTGTTGTAAGCTATGTCTACCCAGCTTCCAATAAGGAAAAATGCTTAAAAAGTTTGCACTGTCATGGTTAGTCAAATTAATTCTGCTTTAAAAAAAATTAAAGGCATGCTGAATTAACGAGTAGCAGAACGGCACTGTTGTCGTGTAGGCGTGTACGGACTGGGACAGCATAGTTAGAAGTTAGGGATAAAAACATCTATCACCCTTTTTCATTTGAAAATTATATTGTTCGTCAGTTGGGTTTATTTCCTTGTATATGTATTTCCTGCATTAGTAAAGTTCCACAAGAGATAGAGCTTGAGTTAGATTGGATTGCTAGAGATAATAGTTTAGGTTTAATTGGATTGCTAGAGGTAGAGTCCATGGCTTAGGCAACAAGTTGAATCACGCCTACAAAAGACTATGCACTGTAAGATGTGGTCGGAGTAAAGAAGAAACAGTTTTCTGTTTCTCCCAAATTATGTATGTTCTTATTCTTTGAAATCTCCATTGAAGCCATGCCGTTTGATAGTGTGTATGTCATATATCCAATTGTTGTGAACTAATGTTCACAACAGAAGTGTCCCACACTATGTGGATCTCTTTACTTGTGCTGATGCTTAAGCCACTGGCCAATGCAAACCATTATGTATTTATTGATTACATACAAACTCATGTAGCACATAATACTGAATGTGTCTAATGCAAGCATGCTTGACTCACGGGCCATGGTTGCTACGAAACAACCAATTCTTAGGACAACAAAATCAATGTTTTTCCAAACGACTTTGTCAATGTTGTGCTGCATTGTGCTATGGGATCTAATAACGCGCATCTGTATTTAAAGATTAGGAAAATCTTTCTTTTTGTGCTCTAGCTAATGTGTACAAAAGCAGAAAACTAGAACTAATTTCATTTTTAATTAGCGGCACTGACAAATGCATCCATAATGCTGTATGCTTCTACAGCTGTCTTGAAGCTATCTTTATGCTTGCGCAGTTTATCTTAAGTTTTTTCTGCTTTTGTATGCAATCGAATTATTTACTAGAACACATTCATATTCAGGTGGGCCATGAGTTCTATTACTCAGAAGGGAAAACCTTCCGACCATGGTCCGGTACCTACTGCAAATGCCAGTAACTCTCAAGTTTCAGCATCCCCCAGTGTCACATCAGGTATTAGTCATTTGCTAAATTGCTTTAATCCTCGATAGTTTTGAGCTCAGTTCTCATCACTTGCACACAAATGGAGGGCTTATAAAGGTTACAAGATAAGGTGTAATTGTTTGAAACGAGGATTAAGAAAAGTTATACATGTGTTAATAGTGCATGTGAATCCTCATGTTTGGTCAATTATATTACCGCAGATACTCACTCTGCCCCAGTAGCATATGCGCCATCCACATCCAACTCTCTGGATCAGACAGCACCAGCATTAGCAAGCTCCTCCTTAGATGGATGGGGTGAGCTCGAGAACGATAACCAGGAAGAGAACGGTAGCGATCAAGAAGGATGGGATGATGTAGATCCATTTGAGGAGAAGTCGCCACCATCTCTTCTTTCTAACATACATGCTGCTCAGAAACGTCCGGTGGTGCAACCTAAGCAACCAGGTAAGTTTTATCGTTCATTTGTAATAACTCAAGGACACGTGCTGCTCTGCTAAAACACTTAATGATTAATTTATTTTCTCTATCCATTTTTTTCAATCATAGTTCCAAGTTCATCAAGAACAAATCCAGCAAAGGCTCCAAAAGCGGAAGATGATGCTCTATGGGGTCCTGCGGAGGTTCCAGCGCCCAAAAGTGCATACAAGTCTGCAGACATTAGACCCTCGGTATCACACAACGATGACGATGACCTCTGGGGTTCAATAGCGGCACCTCCGCCAAAATCATCTGGGAGGCCTTTGAAGCCAGCAGCAGCAAACAGTGACGACCTATGGGGTGCCATCGCAGCACCCCCACCGGCAACTAAAGCTAGGCCTCTAGCGTCGTCAGGTAGGGGCCGAGGATCAAAGCCAGCACAACCAAAACTTGGTGCTCAAAGAATAGGAAGGACTTCCTCAACTGGGATGTAGAGTGCTATGGCAGTTGTTGTACAAGGATGTGTTTTCTCCCTTTTCTTGCCGTTGATGTCTAGGAGATGCCCCTTCTGTAAACTAGCCCAATCATTTATATGGTCATGATTTTGCCCACTGTATTACTTCACAATACGACAGGTCAGGAGATTTATGTATATGACTGGTATAGTGCCTGAACTGTTCCATTAATATATGGCTTTGCCTCCATTTTTCTGAGCTTTGTTTCCATAGTGGTCTCTACAATTTTTTTGAACGATCAAACTAAGCTGGTTGACAGCACCCGAGACGAAGCTAATGAATGTGGACTCGAGCCTAAAGCTTCGTCTCGAGAGAGCGGTCAGTTCGGTACTCCTGCATTGGCGGCCTTGCTGACCTGCTGTCGGAACAAAGCATAAACGTACATGACGCTGCTGCTTTCCTGTTGTTCCCGATACTTGTCCGATGTTGATTTCAGTCCGTCCGTCTGTTAATTGTTGGCCCCATCTCACGGCCCGGAAGAAACGTCGGATGCGCATCGGACACACATCATCGTACGCACAGCAATTCCGCAGAAATATTACTGCCATCAATTGGCTCACACCCCCGGGTTGATTAAAAGGGATAGCTAGCATGCAGCTGCACATCTCTATCAAAATTTCTGTTATATTCCCTACAATCAAAATATCTCCCTTCTTCTAACACATTAAGATGCAAAAGAATGTGGCATCTATTTTGGTTTATCAACAATACAGCGGGCTAAACAGCCGACCAAACGATGCCAATGAATGAGAGAACTCGCAGACCATTGCTGGTGTACTCCGAACCACCTTCGGTCAAAGATCTGGCGTTGCCACGCCAGTGTAACAAATAGGGGTCCTTGGCAATTGATCATCAATCAGTAACGGACCAAACGCATAAACGGATCACTGCACCTCCGCAAGCAATGGCATGTGAAGGAATGCCGATTGATCCGGAGAAGAGTGCAGCCCTCAAGGGAGTTGGTGTAGTTTGTTCCACTGGCTGTCCAGCATCGGGATAACCGCTGATGCATCAGGCACTGAACCTTATACGGGATCCTGATCTTTAGGCAGTTGAGCATCTCGATTTGAGACTAGTTGTCATCCAAAGCCGCGTCGTTTTTCTCCTCTGTTGATCCAACCTTCCACTTCTTTCATGCCTGCAGTGGCGTATAGTAGCATAGTCACCAGCCCTGTGCCAGCGAGTACTGAAGATTTGGAGCGAAATCTTCCTTGCAGGCTTAAATGTTCCATTTCTGGTGCAACCAGATAATTCCTTCCCCTCTTCAGCGAGCACCAAACTCTTCACCAATAATCTTTGCAGGAGCATGCTCCACCCTGAAAGCGATGAAAGCGGCTTGCGTCCCTGACAAGAAATGTCCGGTTGGCAATTGCAGAGACCCTCTTTAGGAACGTGTGGCAGTCCCCACATACCCTTAGGTTCTTGATCACTACAATCTCACTGTCATCAGCGTTCAGCATACCAAAGGCCACAGCAAGCTTCTCGCTGTGAAAACCGATCAATGGCACAGCCGCCTTCTGTGAGTTCCCCTCGACCACACTGCATCCCTCACCTGCAGTGCCATCTGTCTTCTCCTTCACCATCTGTTCAAGTTTAATCACGAGCTCGTAAATCCTCTTTGCCTGCGGATGTGAGTGGTCGTCTGCCATGAACAGGTGAACTCTCCCCTTGTGCTCAATGTAGCTGCACCCAGGCTCCTTCTTGAGCCCGCGCTCCTTCATCATCGACCGTACCCTCACCACGCCGTCCAGTTGTCCCGTGTCAGTGTATATGTTTGCCATGAGCACGTAGTAGCCCGCGTTGCTCGGCTCAAGCTTGATGACATGCTCAAAAGCCTCCTCCCCCATCTCCACGTTCTTATGTATCTTGCACGCCCCAAGAAGGGCACCCCACACGGCACCATCGGCTGGCATGGGCATTGACGAGATGAGTTCTCGTGCCTCCTTGAGACGTCCAGCCCGTCCAAGAAGGTCCACCATGCATGCATAGTGCTCCAGTGTAGGTCGTAGATGGTAGGCGGTCTCCATTGATGAGAAATACTTGCGCCCCTCATCATACAACCCGGCATGGCTGCACGCCGACAAGAGGCCAACCATTGCAACATTATCTGGCCGGATGCCTTCTGACACCATCATCTGGAAGAGATTAACAGCAACATCGCCATACCCGTGCATGCCATATCCAGTGATCAGCGCTGTCCACGAAACAATGCTCTTTCTGGGCATTTCGTCGAACAGCTGCTGCGCCTGGGGTAAGCTGCCGCAGCGCGCATGGAAGTTGATGAGCGAGTTGCAAAGCTGCATGTTGGTGCGGAAGCCTGGCAGTCTCTCCTGCATGTATCGTTCAACGCCCAGGCCTACACCACGTGCTCCGAGGTGGGCACAGGAGGAGAGCACGCCGACAAGCGTCACGGCATCTGGCTGTACACCATCGCCATCGTGGCCACGCATGCGGCGGTAGAGGTTAAGAGCGTCCGCTGCAAGGCCGTTCTGCGCGTGGGCCGAGATCACGGCGTTCCAGGAGACCAGGTCACGGGAGGCCAGTGGCATCTCGTCGAAAACCTGCCGGGCAAGGGCAGTGCCGCGGCGGGCGTACACAGATATGAGGCAGTTGGCTACGGTTGTCTCGGCAGCGAGTCCTGCTTTCCCCGCAAGAGCATGGAGCTGCGGCACGACGCTCTGAGGAGCGGCCGGGACCAGCGTCAGGAGCGTGACGGCATCGAAGGGGACGCCGGCCGCGCGCATGCGGCGGAAGAGTAAGAAGCAGGCGGCTGGGAGCGCGTGCATTGCGCATCCGGAGATGAGGGAGTTGAAGGCAGTGCGGAGCGTGGTAGGAGGCGTGGACGCGAGGGGCATTTCGTCGAGAAGGTTGTGGGCGCGCGGGAGAAGGCCGAGGCGGGAGTAGGAAGAGAGCAGCGCGGAGAGGAGGTATGCGTCGGAGGAAGGGAGCAGGCCGCGCTTGTAACCGAACGCCTGTATCTGTGCGACGCCGGAGGGGAGGGATAGCGCCGCGCAGGAGATGACCGCTGCTGGTAGCGCCAGAGCGTGCGGCGGCGGAGAGGGGTCGCCATCGCGGAGGAGGCCCAGGGCCTCCCGGTGCCGACCGAGGCGCGTAAGGGTGCGCACCCGGGCGCTCCATGACTCTGTGGAACTAGTGTCGCCCCCGAAGGCGGCGGCGGCGGCGGCCGTGGTGGAGGTTGGCCTGGAGGTGTAAGACTGGGCGGCCATCATTGGTCAGCTCAACCAAGTCTCACGCTGGCAGGCGGGCCCTCCATGTCACGCAGACACTAAACCAAGGTGTTCTTCCTTAATGCAAAATCGGGACTTTTGATTGGGTAAAACTGTCTAGCGGCGCCCTGCGGCGGTTCCTCTCAATGTAGGCATGCAGTGATATCAAAGCTGACGTCACAAAGATTTTTTTTAATGGCTAAGCTAAAAAAATTATCTCTCAAAATGTTAATCTGATTGAAAATCAGTTTTCACCGTTGGTTTAGTCGCGTCGAGATTTACAAAACTAGATCTCATGTTGTCATGTTTTGACAAAAAAAATCCGTTAATAATTACCAGATTGTTATCACTAACCTACCAGATTATAATAACTTGGTTATCAGATTTCTGTACACCAATTTAAAACCGCATGATACTACTAGATGTGTAATAATAGCATCTCTTAGATCTTGGAAACAGTCAAACTCTTACTATCTAACTGTATATGAGGGGGGCGTTTTGGCTCCCGAGCTCAGCTGCTCCTCGTAACTTAACAAAATCGAAAAAAATAGTAAATCATGTCAAAAAAATGAAAGTTTTTGGTGACAAACATATACATGTTTCTTACATTCGTGTTAAATTTCGTGAGCAAATAATAATTTTTCTGCTCTGTACAAAAAAGACAAATCCAGTGTCCAAAATGAGATCTAAAAAGTATGTTTTCAGAGCAGAGATTTTGTCTTTTTTGCATAGAACAGCAGAAATGTTGTTTCATCACGAAATTTGGCACATATGTAGCAAACATGTATATGTTTGTCGGGGATGTTACCCCGGTATACCAAAGATGGCCCCTCTGTGTGGTCATCAGTGATGCCTACAAGTCAATACATGGAGTTAGGCTAAATATTAAAGAGTTATAATAGCACCTTGGGCCGGGTCAACCCTCATTCGGCCTGGTCAACACTTCTCCCAGGCAGAAATAAACAAGAAACCGAGTCTGGGTGGGCCGAACCGAATCTGCAGCCCGGACCGACTTAAGCTAAACCCGGGTGGGCCGAATCACACCGGGTCCGGCATCCCGGCCCGAGATCTTCCGCCACCAAGTCAACCCGGGTGGGCCGAATTACTGAGGCCATCGTCACTCCCGGCCCATCCGACGTCCAGCTCCCGGGCGGGCTCCATGCAGGCCGACGTCCAGAACTCGGATGGGCTCCAGGCAGGCCGGCAGCCAGTGTTTTTGGCCGGGTCGTCGCTGCATGCAGGAGGCCAGCGATCGGTCGGTTCTGGTCAGGATCGCTGCCACCCGAGGCCAGCTTCCAGTACCTCGGTGTAGATCGTTACCCCAGCGCAGCGATCGCTCCCGGCATCACTCGCGTACGAGACAGGGAACCGGGACAGGAGGCCCCGGATCGAGTCCAGGCACGGGGCCAGCGCCTCTTCACTCGACAGGAGGCCGATTCCAAGACCCGGACCGGCTTTGCCATCACTGCTAGCCGGGTACTGGGACGCCCAGGCTCGTACCCGGTACGGTTGCCTATTGACCAAGCAGAAATCAAACAAGGATAAGAGCAAAGGACAAGATGACGAAGGCGAGGATGCAGGCAACGTGGCTACAGTATGCGCATGACGCGCGAACAGTGTGGACGAGACCCCAGTAGTCATTTCACCTGCAGTGTAGCATAGTGTGGTGTATAGTGTCCAGTGGGGCATACCTTGTCCCCTAGGCCCTCTTTATAAGGAGCATCAGGGGGATCGCTCCAGAGAGCGCTCACGCGGGCTCATTTCCCCCCTTTGCCTTAGCTTCTTCTTCTTCCTTGAGCAGCTCTCCATGGCTAGCTCCATACAGCTCGAGGAGCATTTGTAGCCACCGCATATGAGATGAGAATACAGCAAAGTAGGATAGATGCTGCAGTAGGGGTTTTACCTCACAACGAGGGCCCCGAAGCAGGGTAGATCTTTGTGTTTGTAGTGTTCTTTGTGTGCGACTCCATCTCGCAATCTCTCCCCGAATCCTCTAGCGTCCATCGGCCCCCAAACTCAAGCCTACCCCTAGGCATCTGTCGTTCACCACGACGACAGTTGGCGCCCACCGTGGGGCTGGTAGTGGCGCTTGCTGGATCAAATTCGGACGGGACCTTCTTCATCGACTCCGGCGAGCACCTCGCGTAGCGTCACGAGGTTTCCGCTCGCTGGGCAGCTTCGTCAAGTTCTTCGTCACCGGCGCCAACGTCGTCAACAAACCCGAGGGGCTACGGTCGGCTCGCCGTGCCTCCGGCTTGCTCGGCGGCTCTACGTCAATGCCGCTGCCGCGCTCGCTGGTCTCCCTGGTATCCCCGACGGCTCTCGGGAATCAACGCGGGGACTCGACATCGCCATTGTCCCCCGCGCTCTAGCTTGCCGCTGTGAGCAGAGGCTAGCGCTGCCTCCACCAACGGACATCATCGGCAGATCCCGGATGAGAAAAGTGACTCGGGGACTCAACTTCGGCATCGTCCCCATGTGTTAACTCATTTTCGAGTTGACTACAGTTTGAATCCGAGTTAAGGCTTGGAAATCCGAGTTAAGTTTGGAAAATCCGAGTTAAGTTTGGAAATCCGAGTTAAGTTTGGAAAATCCGAGTTAAGGCTTGGAAATCCGAGTTAAGTTTGGAAAATCCGAGTTAAGGCTTGGAAATCCGAGTTAAGGCTTGGAAATCCGAGTTAAGGTTGGAAAATCCGAGTTAAGGTTGGAAATCCGAGTTAAGGCTTGGAAATCCGAGTTAAGGCTTGGAAATCCGAGTTAAGGTTGGAAAATCCGAGTTAAGGCTTGGAAATCCGAGTTAGGTTTGGAAATCCGAGTTAAGGTTAGAAAATCCGAGTTAAGGCTTGAAAATCCAAGTTAAGGTTGGGAAATCCGAGTTAAGCATGGGGAATCCGACATATGTTGGTCAAATCCGACATACATGTGGTCCGGGCCGAGATGTTAGTGGCCCAGGCCGACATATTGATATTCATGCCGGCATCAACGTCTTGCTCGACTTCTCCAACAACATTGCCTCGTAAGTATCGTTTATATGTCCGCATCACTCTTTTAAATAGTCTCAAACAATGCTCGGGGACTCTCCCCTCTTTTCTGCTTTGCTTAGTTGTTTTCCCCGGGACCAAGATGTCTTGACCCGGGGACTGGACTGCCAGTCTAGTTTTGTTTTATCTCCTAGATAAAGAAAAGTGACTCGGGGACTCGGTTGAGTCCGAGTCTGCGTCCTCGTGCATAGTGTTGCTACTAGATTTAACTCCGGTCGTATGCTAGACTCAGTTTGGTCTGTTAAAATAGAGTGGTTGCTCTAGTTAAAATATTCGTTATATATATGCTTGAGCTAACATTGAAAGGTGGTATCGGTTTTACCGAGAAAATATTCATCACCAAGGTCGTGGTATATCGGTCGTCTCGGATTCATCTTATACTCATTGTGGCTTCAGAGCATATCCCGGATAATCGTTGACACTGGCTTGCCGAATCATAAATGGCATATCACCCCGACATATCCTATGTCGGCAAATCAGAATATCACTGCGCAATATCTCCAGATCGCCGTTTATGTCGGTTCGCCAGAATATCTGGGCATCCTGCAATATCTCGAATCGCCGTTTATTTCGGCTTGCCAAAATATCACAGCATTTATCTCACATCATCAAGCATCTCACAAATCGTTATCTGTATCGGCCTTACTAACTATCATGATTCTTCAGTTATTCGAGCTTGCAAAGTATCATGGCATCATTATCTCGGTGCTCAGAGTCGAAAAATATGTAATCTCACCGAGTGTTACGCATTGAGAAATATCTCAACTTGTCATCTGACAAGTGCCCATGAAGGCAGAACGTCAGATTCAGCCAAGGACGGCTATATCTCGGTCCAGCTCGTGCTGCCGACATACAATTTCGGTAATGCCCAAGAAGGCTAGAAACCAGTATATAATAACGCCCAAGCAGGCTATATGTCGGTCCAGCTCTTGCTACCGACATATCTATGCGGTAAAAGCCCAAAGTGGTAGAAACCGACACATGAAATATGCCCATGCAGGCACTATGTCAATCCAGCAAAAGGCTGTTGACATCCGACTTCAGTAAGCGCCCAGAGTGGCTAAAAACCGACATATGACGAATGCTCATGCAGGCTATATGTCAGATGTGCTCGTATGGGCACAGGAAAAAATAGTGCTCCTGTGTTGGCGAGTTGTCATTTATATGGAGATTTTGATATCGGTATTTGTTTTTGTAAGTCTGCGCGCGACTCTGCGAGTCCCCCACAGCCTCGGGGACTAATGTCGGGGATGTAACCCCGGTATACCAAAGATGGCCCCTCTGTGTGGTCATCAGTGATGCCTACAAGTCAATACATGGAGTTAGGCTAAATATTAAAGAGTTATAATAGCACCTTGGGCCGGGTCAACCCTCATTCGGCCTGGTCAACACTTCTCCCAGGCAGAAATAAACAAGAAACCGATCCTGGGTGGGCCGAACCGAATCTGCAGCCCGGACCGACTTAAGCTAAACCCGGGTGGGCCGAATCACACCGGGTCCGGCATCCCGGCCCGAGATCTTCCGCCACCAAGTCAACCCGGGTGGGTCGATTTACTGAGGCCATCGTCACTCCCGGCCCATCCGACGTCCAGCTCCCGGGCGGGCTCCATGCAGGCCGACGTCCAGGACTCGGATGGGCTCCAGGCAGGCCGGCAGCCAGTGTTTTTGGCCGGGTCGTCGCTGCACGCAGGAGGCCAGCCATTGGTCGGTTCTGGCCAGGATTGCTGCCACCCGAGGCCAGCTTCCAGTACCTCGATGTGGATCGTTACCCCAGCGTAGCGATCGCTCCCGGCATCACTCGCGTACGGGACAGGGAACCGGGACAGGAGGCCCCGGATCAAGTCCAGGCACGGGGCCAACGCCTCTTCACTCGGCAGGAGGCCGATTCCAAGACCCGGACCGGTTTTGCCATCACTGCTAGCCGGGTACTGGGACGCCCAGGCTCGTACTCGGCATGATTGCCTGCTGACCAAACAGAAATCAAACAAGGATAAGAGCAAAGGACAAGATGACGAAGGCGAGGACGCAGGCAACGTGGCTACAGTATGCGCATGACGCGCGAACAGTGTGGACGAGACCCCAGTAGTCATTTCACCTGCAGTGTAGCATAGTGTGGTGTATAGTGTCCTGTGGGGCATACCTTGTCCCCTGGGCTCTCTTTATAAGGAGCACCAGGGGGATCGCTCCAGAGGGCGGGACGCGGGCTCATTTCCCCCCTTTGCCTTAGCTTCTTCTTCTTCCTTGAGCAGCTCTCCATGGCTAGCTCCATACAGCTCGAGGAGCATTTGTACCCACCGCATATGAGATGAGAATACACCAAAGTAGGATAGATGCTGCAGTAGGGGTTTTACCTCCCCACGAGGGCCCCGAAGCAGGGTAGATCTTTGTGTTTGTAGTGTTCTTCGTGTGCGACTCCATCTCGCAACCCCTCCCCGAATCATCTAGCGTCCATCGGCCCCCAAACTCAAGCCTACCCCTAGGCATCTATCGTTCACCACGACGACAATGTTCATCACCAAAAAATTTCAGAATTTTTTGACAGGTTTTACTATTTTTTCCGATTTGTTTATTTGAGCAGGAGCATATGAGCTCGGGTTTCGAAGTGAATTTCTGACTGTATATATCATTCATTCGCAAAAAAAAAAAAACTGTATATATCATTGCAATGTTAAAAAAATTAAAAAATTATCTTCTAATCATATATAATTATCATGTTAACTGTTCAATGCTAATCTTGTAGCTATAGTGTTTTAATCTGGTAAGTGGTGTGACGGGAAATTTCATCACACTGAATATGTAGACGTGTTGTAATTATCTGGAAAAACATATAAAAAATTATATAGTAACCATCTATAATTATCCTGATAGCTCTTCGATGGTAATCTGATAGCTATAGTACTATAATCTCGTACCTCGTGTGGGAAAAAAAAGTTTGTCAAAACGTATCAACAATGGATCTAATTTTGAAGCCCTCGCCGAGACGAATTTAACAGTATAAACGAATCAATAATCAGATAGACGGTTTAGGAGAAAAATCAATTTAAATTTTCGAATTTTATAATTAATGCGATATCACCATAAGGTGGCAGATTTCTACATGCATGCATTGCTCTCTCCCTAAAGGGAAAAGCCACCTACAATCTGCCGCCGCATCCGAACCCTACCCATGCGGCGCTTTTCATTAGATTTTCCCTTGATTGTACCCTATACATATGGGTTGCAAAATATTGAGTTCCTTTTTTTTATGAATGGGAAAAGAGGTCGCAAGGACCCGAGCGCTGCATTATGATATCCTCGGTGTATTACAAATTACAAACAGGACCTTGAGAGACAGAAGACATCACAGCATGGTCCAGGAATATTGCACAGAAGACCCTAGAACTAGAATAAAAAACACTATCGAATCCCTGGTCTTCTCTGTCTGAGATTCTGACTCCATGCCGGCAGCCTTAGCGCCATCGGGGACACACCACTTGATGGCAGGAAGGCGTTGAACACTGACCAGGGTCGCCAGAAAGGGCCTCCACACAGGAGGTTGAAGAAACGCCATGATTTGGCACTTGGGGAGGCCTCCGCATCAGTCACTGGTCACGACGGCAATCAAGGCCACCGTGTTATACTCTCCAAGCTGCAGCACACTGAGAAACTCGCCCGACGCCAACTCCGCACAACACCACTCTGCTCTTCCCCTCCCCCTTCTCCATCACGGCCGGCCAGAAGAAGAAGCATTGACACAGAGCTCCATTGCCGGAGCCAAGCAAGAAATCTCTCGAGCTCAAGATCGAGCTCCTCTCTCAGCTCTGCACCTTGGAGCAACCGAGGAAGAACTCGCGGCCATCCCACGCCGCTGCTCGCACATGGCCGGAACCCACATTAGGTACACACCGATAGCACATATCAAATATTTAGCACGACAACAATCTCTCCTCTTCCACCATCACCTCGAGAGCAGCAGAGCAGAGGAGCATCCCCCAAAATCTTCAGATCTAGGCTGAAACCGAGCTTATTCGTGGGGGTTGTGGAAGATGAACTGCCGCCCCTCTCTGGCTCCACCCTCTGGAGCACCAAGAGCATTATCAGCGCCATCGCCCGCCGCCAGTAGCTGCTCATAAGCTCTGGCCGCAGAAATCACCTTGTCATGACGCAATTTGCCCCATGGGCAAGACATAGATGAGACCTACAACTACACCTACTTCTACTAATCACATGCGGAGGCCGGCCTCCTCTTCCCCGTCGTTTCCAGCCGGCAGAGCCACCGAAGAGTAGGAGGAGAGGAGCCAAGACAGGACAGAGGACTCTCGACTGAATAGGGAGGAAAGACAACGAGAAGAAGCAAAATGAGAGCCCCTGACAAACTCCAGCATGACTGACTGACCTCCCCATTTTGTGTGTTTCAACTGAAATGGGAAAATTTGATCCTTTATCTGTCTCCGGATACGCTCGGACGTGTCCACAGATAGGGCATGGACAACCTCAAATGTGTGCTACTCCAGCCGCCCCCCCTCAAATGTCACCTTTCAAAACCATGCAACGTAGATAATCACAGATGGGACACAATCCAAATCCACAACATATACACCAGATTTATCATCAGCAGGACATGTTCGTTAGCAAAATATACAAGACATGTATGATTTGTGGTCCAGCAACAATACACCAATAGGTTCACCATGACAACAAAATATGCTAAAATTCAACTACGGAGGACCGAAGGCTACACCTACTTGTCGTCAGAAATGATAACAATCCACGTCGGAGCCGTTAACCTCCTGGTTGTTGGCGGTAGGGGGCATCTCCTCATCGGAGGAGAATTGCGACCATTCGGCATCTTCCTCACCACGAATGGCCTTGAAGGACTCAAGGATGGCGTGGTTCTCTTCGAATAGGACAGGGTTGCTCTTCATCTGTGTGATGAACGCTCGGTCCACAGCTTCGTCCGCGAGCTGTCGCTCCGTCGTGATGTGCTTCGCCTCCAAGCAACGGAGGTACTCCATTTGAATGCTGACGCGGAACGCTCCTGGATCGGTACTATGTAGACTTGAGCGTTCCCGCCAAATCCGCATAATAATGATCCTAGGTTGCCCACCAAACACAACATGCATGCCAAAACATGCACATGATGCGGGTGGAATTGTGATAGCATTACAATAGTTCTCGATGGAACCCACAAAACAACATATATATACAACAACGACTCCAACGAGCCAAGATTAACAAAAGGATACATTACAAAGATCCAAATAACAACGGGAGCAAAATAGAATCCGACTACGGACAAGATACAAATTGGACTCTTAGTGGATTCCCAAGCCGGAGGGATTCCCAAGCTAACGTTGTCAGACTCCAGAGATGCTACAAACCTGCCAAATCGGACCAACGGTTGCCGATATAGAGAGAAGCAAGATGAGTACAAAGGTACTCCACAAGACTTGGGTTTCCATACATAGAGAAGAAAGCTGACTAGATACAAACAAGGGTGGCATAGGATATATGGTGGACTTAGCGGCAGCGAGCAAGCACTAAACAACCTATAGAGACACGCTACAACTTCAGTCTAACAGAGACAAGATAAGAGAGCGCATCAAGAACCAACTATCCACTAACACCAAACATAACCCAGCCGATTCTTACCCGCTCGATTAAACCACGAGCAGCAAGCCAAAGGCACTCACACAGTTGACAATTTTATGGGTTATTATTCAAGTAATCTATCTTACCAGTCAAGTTATAATCATTAGGTGTAAGTTGTCTATGATCTTGTTAGCCAGCATCATCACCAAGTCGTCCATAACCGCGGACACGGCTTTTCGAAAAGATTTAACCCTGCAGGGGTGCACAAATGTGCCCACACGTTCTTCAACCCTTGATGCCAGCTATTAGCACACTTCCTATGGTGTACCAGCAGGGTATCCGACACTACACTTTTCTTCACTACAAACAAGTCCAGGGGGCCACCTAGCTAGGTTGGATCCGCATCGAAAGTCCGGCCGAAGCTTCGAGGCGGACCTAGCCATTTGCAACTACGGCTAAGAAGATTCAGTACCCGCAGGATGAACCCCTTCGCAAAAACGTACTGCAAGCCCTATGCAAGCGATAAAAGTAACTATATCAACCGGAGGCGTCCGATCCGTACCTGCAATAATAAATTAAACCGTCGCGCAAATGGAAACACCCAAACTACTTGTGGCCCCTGGACAAGTCTGCAAATCCATTACTAGGTCGAGGGGAGTCCCATTTCTCCCACGTGCGGTTATTGCGCTCAATCTTGGATCAGAGGACAAGAACTCGGGTCCTAGGCGACACTAGCAGTAGAAAACACCACGATTGGCCTTCTGCCGGTGCCTTATCTTTATTAATTATACCCATCGCCAAACATTAAAGATTAACATGTGAGTTAAACCCAACTATCATATTAAAGCATGTCTAGAACAAAACTCAAGCAAAACAAACCTAAGCATGCGCTACGACTCGCAAGGCCAATAAGGTAAACAAGCAACAGCTTAATAGGATGTGGAGGTGTGGCTATATCATGGCTGCTAGGTAAACATGTAAATAGGATCGAGACACAAGCATCGTATCATAAGGCTAGCAATAGAGCAACAGACAGAGCAAAAAGGTAGAACTAAGCATAGATAGCAAGGGAGTATTTATTGCCTGGTATCCAAGCGGTAGAGGTAGCAGAACTTGTCGTTACTCACATCAACTCAATGTCCTATCCGTGAAGAAGCAACGAATACTGGAAGCGCAAAAGATGCATCTTACTACTACGGCAAAAGATCCGGCATGATGACATGTATGCATGACATGGCAAAACATCAGAAGATGCACTTAAGACAAATTAAATGGAACCGAGATTCCAATATTTAATTATAAGGTTAAAGTTATTTTTCTAACCATCCAAGTTAAATGTTATTAGAATGTAGAAACAAGATAGGGTGAGCTAAATAAGATTAAATGGAATAGGGACAATAATTAAATTAGCTCCCACATTCCATATGTAATTAATTAGGTGATATGTAAAACACAACTAAAGACCAATCTACATGATGCAATTATGAGCATGAATGGCATATTAATATTGCTTACATTTTCTGATAAATATGGACATTTCATTTGTATTACTTGCATTTGTAAAACAAAAGATATGGTAGATACAAGATTTACATATTTCCTGCAAAAAGAATAAAGGAGAAAAAGAGTGCAGACGTGGGGATTTGAACTTGTGTCGATTGAGAGGAAAGCAGGGACACTGGCAACTGGGCTGGAATCAGCTTCCTGATGGATCTGAGGTGCGACAGTTAAAGAGCTAAAAGGTGAGGTGTTAACTGAATTGTTAGAAAAGCTTCAGTCTTCAGGTTCAGAGCGACGGTGGCGAAGACGATTTGTAGCGGGCGCTGCCTCTGCTGGTTCTCATGAGCGTGAGCAGATGGAAGCTGGGTGTGTATGTGGAAGGTGTGGGTGTGCTGCGGGTGCTGGTGTGTGTAAGGAGATAGGCGGGTAGAGAAGCAACAACATCATCTCGAGATTGAGCTTGCTCCCATGACAGCCAACGGATCGACGATGTCGCTCAACACGGTGAGAGCACCCAGAGCATGAGGAGGAAGTAGAAGTTGTCCAGGATGACGGGAGGCTCACCGAGAGGCTGCCGGAGAAGGGGTTAGGCCTGGGGATGAGGAAGGTGGCCGGAAGTTGTATGAGAAGCATGCAGCTGGAGTGGAAGAAGACGACCTTGTTCCCGGTGCGTCGTAGCTCCATATGGATCCTTGGCTTGGTGTCGAAGGTGGAGGACGGCGCAGCACACCCCCTGGACATGATACCTGTCGACGTAGATGTCCAGAGCAGTGGCAGCTGACGGTAGACGACGGCGTGCTCGGCCCTCTGATACGGAGAAAATATCAAGTGATACAAGCCCTTATATGCTACAATGCTCAAAACCATTTAAAAGTTCAAAAAAATCTACCAAAATTTGTGTGAGTTGACACGATATGTTTATACTACCTCTAAAAATTTCAGCCACAAATTCAAAATGAGCATTGAGAAACAAAAAAGACAAATCTGCTATGAATAGTGCCACAGGGTACTGTTCATTTTGAATTTGTGTTGTCTTTTTGTGATCCAGTGGCACTATTCATAGCAGATTTTTATTTTTTGTTTCTCAATTCTCATTTTGAATTTGTGGCTGAAATTTTTAGAGGTAGTATAAACATATCGTGTCAACTCACACAAATTTTGGTAGATTTTTTTGAAACTTTTAAAATGGTTTTGAGCATTGTAGCATATAAGGGCTTGTATCACTTGATATTTGCTCCTCTGATACGTGTCAAACGTATCTATAATTTTTATTAATCCATGCTAGTTTTGTGATGTTGTCACATGTTTCTACTACCATATTACATCATTTTTATGCATTTTCTCAGACTAACCTATTGACAAGATGCCTAGTGCCAGTTTCCTGTTTTTGCTGTCTTTTCGTTTCAGAAACTTACCACAGGAAATATTCTCGGAATGCGCTGAAAATTTACGAGGATTTTTTATTCGCCAAGATGGAGTTTCAGTCCAGAGGGCAGCCCTGGGGGCCACCCACAGGGCAGGGACGACCCCAGCCGCGGCCTGCCCTAGGACGGCGGGTGGGACCTGCCCCTGCTCCTGGTGGGTCTCCTCGGCCCCCTCCGACACCTATAAAATCAGATTAATCCCCAAAACGTCGAGGAGGCTATTATTTTCTAGAGAAGTCACCCCGAGGCGCCGCCACCATAAACCCTAGTTCGGGGGTGATTCTGAAACTGATCCCACCTTGGACTACGTGTGGCGCCCTCGCTTAGAAAAGCAAGGCCACACTGTGAAATATGCTATTCCCTGGATCGAGTATGGATAGCAACTCACAAAAGATGTAATATCATGCATCAATGTCAAATATTATTACAACGCGATTCGAATGATCCAGGAGTAAAATAATTCCTTACAACTTTGCATAGCCGAAGCTAGCCTTAAAAGAGTAAAGAGTTCACAATTTATTCAGAGTTCAACAAGCAGCAATATAACAGCACAGAGCTCCTTCATCTCCATGAGCCACTGGCGATCATGTTGGTTGTAAGCTCGAAGANCAAAGGCAAACTCAGAAACCACTCCAACATAGGCCGTCTCGGTGTAGTCTCCCATCTAAAATTTTGAAGAGAAGAGAATTATGAGATTCAAATGAACATGGTAAGAATTTTACAAGACAAAATAAATAAGTGCTGTAAAAGAACAATATGTAATTTCAATAACAAAAGCATTTCAAAAATTAACCAATAAAAGGGACAACCTAGATTTCTATCCAATCCTATGGGTTTCGAGCCTACAGGCAACATTACGCTCTGATACCATCTTGTGGCGCCCTCGCTTAGAAAAGCAAGGCCACATTGTGAAATATGCTATTTCCCTGGATCGAGTATGAGATAGCAACTCACAAAAGATGTAATATCATGCATCAATGTCAAATATTATTACACGCGATACGAATGATCCAGAAATAAAATAATTCCTTACAACTTTGCATAGCCGAAGCTAGCCTTAAAAGAGTAAAGAGTCCAACAATTTATTCAGAGTTCAACACGCAGCAATATAATAGCACAGAGCTCCATCATCTCCATGAGCCCACTGGCGATCATGTTGGTTGTAAGCTCGAAGACACGTCTCACTCATCGTCGTAGTAGCCTGCAACATTTAACGTTGCAGCCCAGGGAATTTGGGTCAAAAACCTTGTAACAGGCCGGCAAGTGAATACTATGGTGGAATATGAAATGGCAAGACTAATACTACATGCTTATTTGGCTGGTGGGGTTGAAGGCTATTGCATAAGCCAATTTTGTCCTACTTTTCACAAACATTTATTTTCAACTTTTCAATATGAGACACACCCATGGAACGCATCCAGGTCTCATATACCCGTGTTCACCCATCACATTTTATTATGAAATTGGAATGAAGAGATCCTCCGACAACTTCCTTATTTAGCTACTCAAATTGTCCGTAACCGGGGACACGCTATGATCATAGTTTTATTACTCTCGAGAGTTTGTGGCACTTTCCCCACTAGACTCGATCAACCCATTCCATCCTTAACCCTCATTTAGTGAAAAGGAAAGGAGAAGACCAAGACGAGATCTTTCAGAAGAGCTTTCCACACACATGTCCGAACAATACCCACCTACATCCCCTACATCTGCTTGTTCGTTCCGGTCAGGTCCACTCAACTTACTTAATCAAGACAGAGCCCATATGACTAGTGGCTGCACTGGAAGCAACTAAACATGGAGTGACATCGAATCTCAATACCCTGGTTGGCCATCCACAAGTGCACATACTCAGGTTAGACCACAAGAAAATGCCCTGAGTAGCCACTCAACTTCGCACAACCTCAACAATCCAATTCCACCCAGGTGATTCATTAATTTAGTAGAGTTTTCACTTAACTTACTACATCAAAATCTTCACAATTGCAGCAAGCATTTCTACTAAATTAATGTAGGTACCTAGTCAACAAGAAAGATCTAACAGGCTTGCATAGCATAATTTAAAACAATAATAGACCTATCATGCATACTACTAAAATAATCTATAATGCAATAAAGAAAATAATAGGTCCTTCATGAGTTTGTGTATACACTTGCCTTGATCGTTGTTCGGGTTGTCGCAGCACTCACAGTACGTCTGGCACTCCTCACAATCTAATCAACAAGCAAACAAACACCAATTCAATACAACAAGCAATATAATGGCAATACAAAAATAATATGAATGCATGAAATGCAAGCTAGCACTCCACAATTTAAGGAAATAAAATTATATTCAAGTTTCTGTTTTCTAACATATGCATGATGCTCATGATCACAATTTTTATAGTGTTTAATAATTTAGAAAGCAATTTATAGGCTAGAATACCTTATTTTAGGATTCTGTGAAAATCATTTAAATGCATGATGCAAAGGTGCAATTTGAACACACCACTGTATAGAAAACATTTTTCCAAGCATTTTGATATAAAGTTTGCAATTTTTGGACAAGTGGATCAAAAGATATGGATTTTACAAGATTGCACTAAAATCTGTGATTTTATTCATTTTCTGGGAATTTACAAGTCAGCCGCTGACTGGGCTTGCTGACTGGGCAGCCAAGTGGCGCAACTCGACTGGCCCGTACCGATTCGGTAAAAGAAAAGAAAAGGGACCGTTGGATCAAGATCCAACGGATCACAACACACGTAAGCGTGCCCGACGGTGCTAGGTCATCGGAGCACGGCGGCGACGGCGGCGACGCGGCCGGCGTGGGCGTTCCCGGCGATTGAGGGCTCCCGGGGATGAACGCGTCCTACCTAGATGACCGTAGCGGCGAGGCGAGGTCGGTGGCGCGGCGGTGGGCTTCGGCTCCTCGTCTTCTTCCCGGAATCCTTCGCCGGAGTTGGAGACGGCGGCGGTCCGAGACGGCGTGGACGGATCCGTCGACCTGGCGAGCAAGCAAGCACCAAATGGTGTCAAAACGAGAGAGCGAGGAGAGGTGAGGGAGTTGGAATGTAGGGGGAGGGCGGGGGGAGTGGCCGGAGTTGGCGCGGCGGGCCGATTTACCGGCGGCGGGCGGCGGCAGCACGAGCTCGAGATCCGGCAGCCTGGCGGCGGGCCTGCTAGGGTTTCGAGCGGAGGTGAGAGAGGAAGGGGGAAGGGGCTTAAGTAGGCGTGGTCGCGGCGTTGATGGAGAGGAAGAAACGGCCGCAATCACGCGGCGGACGGCGGCAGTTTCCGGCGTTGATTGCGCGAAGGAGCGGGGCGACGCGGGCGTGACGCCACGCTGACAGGCGGGGCCGGGTGTCAGCGAGAGATAGAGAGAGAGAAGGAGAGGCGCGCTGGGCTGGTGCGCTGCGCACGGCTTGCGGGCCGAGGGCGGGGAGCTGGGCCGTGCTTGGGCCGGTTCGGCTGGCTCGGCCGGGACGGCCGGTTTTGCCCTTTTTTTTTGTTCTGTTTCTTTTTTCTATTTTCTGTCTTTTTCCAAAAGCTTTCAAAATAGGGTCAAAACAAAATAGAAAAATTTGGATAAATACTTTTTGAAAAGCTTGTTCTATAAAGAACACATTGGCACATAGTTTACAATTAATAAAGAGGAAATAATTGTTTAGTGACAAGGGTTGCTTAGCACCCTATTATGTCAAAACAAAATATTTTAACCAAAAATATATTTTTTTTTTTAAAGGTTCAAAGCAAGATTTTTGTATGCAATAAAACATGATGCTTATGAATGAATGCATGCTTATGCATTTTTGGAAAATTGGGATGTTACACATAGTGTTTATGGCTGTTAGAATAGCTTCTACCTCCCGATATGATCCCGACATCTCCATCTTTTGCGGGTTCGGGGACGCCATCGCTCGTCAAGCGTAAATAAGAAAATGGTTACTAAATATTAGAAAACTTTCAACCACAAATTAAGGATCTTCCAAAGTTAAAATTAAGAAGCTTTCACCTAAATTTACATAACATTTTCCTAAGTTAAGAGAACTACAACTAAAGTGCGTAGATATCAATTATATTTAGAGAGCTTTCAACAGACAAAGGTCAACTTTCATAAGCACCATCATACTCTATCTCAAGAAATCTCGCTTTTCCAATCACTAGGCCCAATTTCAAATCAGAACAGCAAAATTGCCACGAGCAGCCACCAACCAGAAAAGATTTAGGGCTCACATATCGATCTGGTCGGGCACTGGATTATGTAGGGATTAACGTACCCGGCACTCAAATCATGAACTGTGATGTGCAATCATATAGACGGTTGACATAATGAACCATCTTGGATGAGTTCACATCTCAGACGATTCATATTCTGAACCATGAGGGTAAAACTTCCCCAAACGACCTTTGTGGAACCATCTCGGATGACCCTCCTCTGTGGCGGTTTAGTACAGCCGTTTGGGATGAGGCTCATGATTTCAGACTTTATGTAGTATTATTTTCAGTCCATAGATGAGTTATACGAAAAATCATATGTGTAATCATGTTGTTATCTCGAGAAGTACACTCGTAATATTAAAACATTGTTGAGTTTTACAAGTATGATATAATAAAATTAATTGGCAATCGCAATTGTGTATGGAGACCATGTGAATGTCGAAAACAACAAGTTTTAGAGAACGAGATGCAGTATCTTTTTTGAAAGGAGTTCATGGCAAAACTACTAACTGGATATATGACGGTTTAATTCCAACTTAAATTTGAATTTGCTTTGAAACTCTATTACACGCTCATTTTCATACATTCCACGTTCAGTTAAATTTCCATTTGTGAATTTTGATATCAAGTCATGGTGGATGAATAATGATATACATCACATAACTGAGTTTATTTTGTCAAAAATGATTTGAGATCTAATTCCCATTTTCCCATTTTACAAAGCTTGAACTGTAACTTAAATTCTAATTTAATAATTCAATATATTTCTGAATTGTAGATAGCTTGGGGAGGCAAAGGATTGAGTCCTGAAGAAGCCGAGGTTTCAAAACTTACCATGGCCAAGTGTAGTGGACTACCCAAAGTAATAACTGCCATAGGCCAACACTTGGGCAGCGGAAGATTTGCCAATAGAAGATCGGAGTTGGAGCCTATAAATGCTGACTTCATGGGCAACCTGGAGAAGGACCCCGGATTTGATAATTTAAGGGGTCTACTATCTTGGATGCAGTCCTACTTTGATGCTTGCTCGGATTCGGTAAAGCCATGTATATTCTATCTCTCAGTCTTCCCTGCAGACCACAAGAGCATTAGGCCAAGTCGTCTGGTGAGGCGGTGGATCGCGGAGGGTTACGCAAGGGACAAAATTGGTAGTACTGCAGAGGAGGATGGAGAAAATCTCTTCTTCCAGCTCGTCGAGTTGAGCATAATCCAGCACTCACTACGCAAGGTGGACAAGGTGTGCCACGTCAATGGTTTCTTCCGTGAATACATCATCTCACGTCCAATGGAAGATAACCTTGTATTTGCACTCGAAGGGCGTTGCAGCCCAAACTCACAACGAGCAGGACAGCACCTCACCGTAAGTACCAGCTGGGACAGAGACAAGATTGTATATGAGAGCATCGATTTCACACTGCTAAGGTCTTTGACAGTGTTTGGCAAGTGGATGTCATTCTTCATCTCTGATAACATGAGGTTTCTTCGGGTGTTGGATCTAGAGGACACCTTAGGTGTAACAAATGATGATCTTGAGCAGATCGTCAATCTACTTTGTCGCCTCAAGTTCCTTTCCTTACGTGGATGCAGGGAGATTACTCGTCTCCCTGATTCACTGTCTGGAATGAAGCAGTTGCAAACTCTGGACCTAAAGCACACCTCCATAGTCACCCTGCCTGCCAACATCACTAAGTTGCAGAGGCTGCAGTATATTCATGCTGGCAGCACCATGCCATCCAATGGGGAAGCCAAAGACCCTACTGTTGCAGCAGCAGCCCCACCTGAAGCCAACAGTGATTGCATGGAGCCAAGCCGGTCAGCAGCACATGATACCTCGACACCGGAAGCCGATGGTGATGGCATTGGCACGGTCCCAAGCGTACCAACAACAGCAACTCCACCACCGGATCAAGACGGTGATACACCAGAGTCATGGAGCGGCAGGACACGTGGTCTCGTATCCACCTGTTTGTCCAACGTTAACAAGTTGGGCAGACGCCAACTTGATAAAAAAAATGGTGGTGTTGAATTTGTTCTTGCTGCAGCAAGAGGTGTCGGGAAGCTAACGGCTCTACATACTCTTGGTGTTATCAATGTCCGTGGTGCTGGTGGGATGCTCGTCTTGAGAGAGCTCAGGAAGCTTACCCAGTTGCGCAAGCTAAGATTATCCGGCGTCAGCCAGAAAAACTGGCAGGATATGTGGTGTGCCATCTCAGGTCATGGCTATCTAGAGTCCTTGTCAGTACAACTCGACGATAATAAGAAGCAGCTGGATCTGTATTGTTTGGATGACACCTCCGAGCCACCAAAGACCCTAAAGAGCCTCAAGCTGTATGGAGGAAATGTACATGTATCGCTTGCCTGGATCAAGCAGCTTGACAATCTCAAGAAGGCTCATCTTGAAGATCTTGAGTTGACAGTATCAACACAAGAGGACATAGACAGCCTTATGAACTTGCCATGTAAGACTATGTTATGTCATATTCGTATCAAACCAATTCAAGATGGCAAGCTCCGTTATGGTCGGTTGGATAATTGGTGGGGTGTGAATGAATTCAAAGCCGCAAAATTCCTCAAGATCGATTGCGGTTGCTATAGGTCAGAGATAGTTTTTGGAGATTGGATACCAGAGTATGTAGAGGTGATGGTGGTTCACTGCTCTACTACTGATGCGTCCTTGGAGCTTTCTCGGCTAGACAAGTTATATTGCCTCAAGGAAGTCAGGCTCAAGGGCTCCTACAGCGAAGCGGTCAAGCAACACCTGCAGGATGAAGTTGCCAAGCATCCCAAGAAACCTGTGTTGAAGCTGGAGGACCAACCATGTCCTTCCTGATTTGCTTGTTTTTCTTCCCTTTTGTACTCATTCATGTGTCTGTAATAAGCACCCGACGATCAATCTGCCAAATCAGAAGGCCCTACTGTGTTCCACTAAACATTGAAATGCATTATTCTTCTTCTTTCTCATGTGTAATTGCGTGTGCTCTGTATACTTTTTTTCTGCATTGCAATGAGAATAAAGGTAGAATGTATTTGCGGCTAGATCAAGTACAACACCTTGACTAATTTGTACTACCAAGGGTCTTTTGGCTCATAAATCATCTTTTGACATTTTTTACTTTCAGGTCTCGAGGTGTCTGTTTGTGTTTGTGTGTCTACGTTAGATTTCATATGATATGAGACTCGAGTATTATCATCTGTGGTTGGAGAAGGCAATCACTACGGGAGAGCTGATCATTGCCGTGCGCCAGAAACACAAGCCAAAGCCTAAAAATCACACGGCAAAGTCTTTGCCGTGTGCCGCACACGGCAATGAGCACACTTTACCGTGTGCCAAATATCGTGGCACACGGCAACGTTAGAAGGTGGGCCCCACCACCACTTGACGTCGATGGCGGATGTTGACGGCGGGCTCCAGACAGGTGGGTCCTAACGGTCACTCTTTGCCGTGTGCAAACACATGGCAAAGAGAGATGATATTATTGAAAAAAAAACCCTTTACCGTGTGTCGGCACACGGCAAAGAGAGATGATATTATTAAAAAAAAATCCCTCGCACGGGCTGGCACTGTGCACCGCGTCCTGTGATGGCATGGTCGCCGCTGAGGAGCTAGTGTCGTGCCGAGGCAGCAGGCCCTCCGGGTCGGCAATGAGGGAGGTGGGGAGAGCCTCCGGTGATGCCGATGTGGGAGACACGGAGGCGTGGCCGTCGGAGCTGGAGGTCGACAAGCCGTCGGGACTGGAGGTCGACAAGCCCGCAGGGGGAATGGGCGAGGCGCTGAGTAGAACCATGCACCCTCCTCATGGATCTCCAGGCTCGCCCTCCTCCCGAGCCTATAAAAAAAAAGGGATGGTGAGCCACGTCACTGATCCATGCCAGGGGCGGTTTGAGTCGTTGGATCTTCCTAGATCCAGGCGTGATCCGTGTGAAACCCCACCTAACCAATCAGCACGCGTGGTTTCTTTGATGTGTGTCGGCAGACGGCAAAGATTTTTTTTGCTTTTTATTTTATTTTTCTCTTTCTTTTTTTATTTTGTTTGATAGACCTTTTCGTGAAGGAATTTTTGTAAAGTTTGACAAAAATCAAGTTTATCATTTTTTCTAGTACACATAATAGGACTCCATGCCAAAGGATTTTTTTTGAGGTTTTCTTCATTTTCTTTGAGTTTTTTTTAATTGTCCAAATGGCGAGCATGACTATTTGTTGAAAGATGTCAATTTTTTCAAAACTATCGATGGTTCTGTGAAATAATCACTACTGTGTACCTTATAATAATTTTTGGAAAAATTTCAGAGCAAAATATCACACACTTGTAGTTCAAATTTGAATTAATTTTGGAAAATCAGTATAAAGTCATTTAAATATGCGAAATTAGGTAGAAAAGGAGAAATTTTATAATATTTGTGGATCATCCATAATATATGGACTACTTTGCGTGAAAATTGGTTGGGTGCCATTTTGCACCATACTTTTGGTACTTGCTTCACAAAAAGAGTCATTTTTGTCACTTAGAAAATGAAAAATTATATTTATTAAAAGAATTTGAGAAAACTCTGTTCGGTAACATTGTTTGCCATACCAAGATACATCTATGTGTCAAATATGGGGACATTATCACTAACTATGCCACGAGAATGGTCATATGTTGGCCGTTTGAATTGAAACCTATATATGTTTATAGATGATAGACTTTTTCGTGAAGATTTTTTTGTAACGTTTGACAAAAATCAAGTTTATCATTTTACCTAGCAACTAGTACACATAATAGGACTCCATGCCAAAGGATTTTCTTTTTTGAGGTTTCTTTATTTTCTTTGAGTTTTTCGCAAAAATGGTCCAAATGGCGAGCATGTTTATTCATTGAAAGATGTCGAATTTTTCAACACTATTGATGGTTCTGTGGAATAATCACTACTTGTGTACCTTATAATGATTTTTGGAAAAATTTCAGAGCAAAATATCAAACACTTATAGTTCAAATTTGAATTAATTTTAGAAAATCGGTATAAAGTTATTTAAATGTGCGAAATTAGGTAGAAAGGGAGAAATTTTATAATATTTGTGGATCATCTATAATATATGGAATACTTTGCGTGAAAATTGGTTGGGTGCCATTTTGCATCATACTTTTGGTACTTGCTTCCCAAAAAGAGTCATTTTTGGCACCTAGAAAATGAAAAATGATATTTATAAAACTAATTTGAGAAAACTCAGTTCGGTAACATTGTTTGTCATACCAAGATACACCTATGTGTAAAATATGGGTACATTATCACAAACTATGCCACGAGAACGGTCATATGTTAGCCATTTGACTTGAAACCTATATATGTTTATAGATGATAGTCCTTTTCATGAAGGAATTTATTGTAAAGTTTGACAAAAATCAAGTTTTTCATTTTTCCTAACAACTAGTAAACATAATAGGACTCCATGCCAAAGGATTTCTTTATATGAGGTTTTCTTTATTTTCTTTGAGTTTTTCGCAAAAACGGTCCAAATGGCGAGCATGTTTATTCGTTGAAAGAGATCGAATTTTTCAAAACTATCGATGGTTCTATGAAATTATCACTACTTTTGTACCTTATAATGATTTTTGGAAAAAATTCAGAGCAAATTATCACATACTTGTAGATCAAATTTGAATTAATTTTGGAAAATCGGCATAAAGTCATTTAAATGTGCAAAATTAGGTAGAAAGGAAGAAATTTTATAATATTTGTGGATCATCCATAATATATGGACTACTTTGCGTGAAAATTGGTTGGGTGCCATTTTGCACCATACTTTTGGTACTTGCTTAATAAAAAGAGTTATTTTTGGCACTTAGAAAATGAAAAATGATATTTATAAAACTAATTTGAGAAAACTCAGTTCGGTAAGATTGTTTACCATACCAACATACACTTATGTGTCAAATATGGTCACATTATCACAAACTATGCCACGGGAATGGTCATATGTTGGCCGTTTGACTTGAAATATATATATGTACGTTTATAGATGATAGACCTTTTCGTGAAGAATTTTTTTGTAAAGTTTGACAAAAATCAAGTTTATAATTTTCCCTATCAACTATTACACATAATAGGACTCCATGCCAAAGGATTTTTTTTTTTGAGGTTTTCTTTATTTTCTTTGAGTTTTTCACAAAAATAGTCCAAATGGCGAGCATGTTTATAGGTTGAAAGAGGTCAAATTTTTCAAAACTATCGATGGTTAGATGAAATAATCTCTACTTTTGTACCTTATAATGATTTTTGGAAAATTTTCAGAGCAAACTATCACACACTTGTAGTTCAAATTTGAATTAATTTAGAAAAATCGGCATAAAGTCATTGAAATGTGCGAAATTAGGTAGAAATGGAGAAATTTTGTATTATTTGTGGATCGTCCATAATATATGGACTACTTTGCGTGAAAATTATTTGGGTGCCATTTTGCACCATACTTTTGGTACTTGCTTCACAAAAAGAGTCATTTTTGGCACTTAGAAAATGAAAAATTATATTTATAAAAATAATTTGAGAAAACTCAGTTCGGTAATATTGCTTCCCATACCAAGATACACCTATGTGAAAAATATGGGCACATTATCACAAAATATGCCACGGGAATGGTCATATCTTTATTACAAATAGATAAATTAAAATTGGAGAAAAATGACAATCGGTCTTCACCGTGTGTTGGCACACGGCAAAGGATAAATCTTTGCCGTGTGCAAACACACGACAAAGATCTGTTGTGATTGCGCCATCCACGCTGCCGTCTTGTAGACATGTGTCCACTTTCTTTACCGTGTGCCGGTATTTGCCGTGTGTTTTTTACCATTTTTACCGTGTGCCAGACTTTGCCGTGTGGTTTTTTGCTACGAGGCCGTGTGTTATTCTTTGCCGTGTGCGGCACACGATAAAGAGAGACGTTGCCGTGTGCCCGATATCTAGCACACAGCAAAGACCCGGGCACACGGCAACGACCAGTTCTCCCGTAGTGAATCTGTGAGTAGCATTGCTGCCAGATCGATAGTGGCTGCATGTGTGCATGTCAGGATTTAGTGGCAATTTCATTATCTTACAAGTGTGCATGAACTTGGAGATTCAGTCGAGGAAGAATACTTTCAAAAGGAAAAGAAAAATCTCTTTATTCTTCAGCCTCCATACAGTAAATTTCCTGCAGACAGGTTCTGCTGTTCAAATGGGTTTGCGGGTTAACTTTGCTAAAATCAATCATGCGAATTTCTTACCCCAAAAAATTTAAAATCGTGGGATCCCTGATTTGCTCGCTAAATTTCAGGATGTTACCGTGCTACCAACAGCGATACTGTCGAAGATCGATAGCATGACAAGAGGTTAATCCATTGCTCACTGAATTATGCACATTTTGATCCACAAGTACTACCCTGCCTACACTTAAGGATCACATGTAATGGTTATGATTTCTGAAAGTTGTGCTTATCAAGAATTGCATACTGCTCCTTGACTTCGTCTCCTGCCCGTGAAAGGTTCACCTCCAGGACAGGAGATCCCAGCAGCTGTTGGGAGACTTGGTGTACAACCAGATTCAAAGTAGTACTAGCAAGCAGTATGCGAAGAGTGTGGTGTTCCTCACAGCTCGCAGGTCCATCGATGAGTTATGGAGGTGATCATTTAGGGCTTGTTCGGTTAATCCACTCTCCATGTGGATTGGAGTGGATTGGAGGGCTTTTAGGGGGATTTTGACTTGTAAGAGATTTAATCCCCCTGAATCCATGACAATCCCCTCAAATGCCCGTCAAAGAACCTCCTCCAGGAAGTTGATGTTGTCGATTCTTTGCTCTGCCCGAGCATCTTCATCGTATGCTCGCACCCGGGGGGGGGACTCGTGCTTGAGCTCGGTGGGGAGCACTGCTTCGGCCCCGTAGATGAGGAAGAAAGTGGTTTCACCGTTGGATCGTCTTGGCGTGGTTCGGAGTGACCACATGACGCTTGGGAGCTGCTTGATCCAGTTCTTGCCGCAAGTTTTGAGCCTGCCGAAGGTCTTGGTCTGCAGCCCTTCTAGGACTTCAGCGTTGGCGCGCTCCACTTGGCTGTTGCACCTTGGATAGGCCACTGAGGTGAAGCAGACCTTGATGCCGATATCGTCGCAGTAAGAGAGGAAGTCGTTGCTGGTGAACTGAGAACCATTGTTGGTCATGATCCGTTTGGGTACTCGGAAGCGGCATATAATTCCTCTGATGAACTTGACGGCTTCTTGTGCGGTGATGTTTTGCACTGGCTTCACTTTGGTCCACTTGGTGAACTTGTCGATGGCGAAAAAGATGTACTCGTAGCCCCCAATTACGCGAGGAAGCTTGCCGACGATGTACAGCCCACAAACCACGATGGGCCAGGAGATGGGAATGGACTGCAGAGCTAGAGCAGGTTGATTGGTGTTCTTCGCATGGAACTGACAAGCTTCACATGTCTTGACCAAGTTTTCGGCGTCAGCAAGGATTGACGGCCAGTAGAAACCCTGACAGAATGCCTTTCCTGCCAACGTTCGAGAGGCTATGTGGCTGGAGCACACGCCTTGGTGAATCTCGCCTAGCAGTTCTTGTCCTTCTTGTGGAATGCAGCGTAGCTTGACTCCATTGTCGCGTCGCCGGCAGAGCTCTCCGTCAACCAGGACGTACATCTTGGCTGGTGATGACGGGATTGATGAGAGTGTTCTTCTCCCTCAACAACGGCAACAAGTACTCTTGATACCCTAAAAGGAAGATAATATATTAGGGATAGGTTGAGCCTCCAAGTGCAGAGTATGTAGAAGTGGTAGTTTTCCCCAAGAAGGTGACTCGAGGGATTAATATCGAATTCTCAGGGAATCTGTAGTGTGGGTTTTATCTTCTTGTCCTTCTCTAGATTTCCTGCAAACAAAATAAATTGCTTTGTGCCCTCAACCTCACCAAGTGGTTGTCAAGCATAAGGTGTGAGAATGATATTAACATGATAATGAATACAAAACAGTAAATAAATGTGCAATGGTGGTGAATAAGTATGCAAGGATGATAGTAATGATGATGGATGGTATTTTGGGGTTTTTATATGTGAATGCAAGAAGTAAAAGTGTTTTTGTATTTTCTGATTTTAAAATGGCTGAATGTAAAAGATGCTTAAAAGTGGTTGGAAAAGTGTTTCTTATGATAAAAAATGGACCGGGGTTCATGGTTTCACACATGCACTCTCTCTTTAATATAGTGTGGCAAATGAGTAGACATAGATTTAACATATAAGATTGCAAACAAGTTTAATGACATGTTACTAATTATATGGGCATCACGTCCTAACATAGAGACCTTTTGATTATTAGTCTCACTTATACTCCACCAAGATGTGAACTAAATCATGCACCTTAGTAATTAAGATGACATCAGAGTATAGCTTTAAGATTAATGACATGAAGTGAACATAAACACCCAATGGATCATGATATTTAAGTTGTCAACTTATCACTTCACCACCCCCGTTACTCCAACTAATGCACACGTTCCCCCACACACGCTCTCATAAACATGCTTGATCATAACAAGGATACAAGAACGGGGTACATAACATCTATTTTCATAACTGAAATATAACATTGCAATCTCAACATATATTAACTCATAGAAAGATCCACCACAATGGTAATACAACGGTGACCGTAATCATGTTCAGCAGCTCATACGGTGCTAATTAGTGAAGCTCAACAGAGAGAGAGAGATACATATGCTACTGGCACAAACCCATCACTACTAGGGAAATGGTCATTAGTGGCGCACTTTTTAGGACTTTCTGTGGCGCATCCGAGAAACAGAAGGATGCGCCACAGAAGTCTCGCCACTAAAATATATTTCTGTGGCGCACCTTTCTGGGTGCGCCACAGAAATATTTCTGTGGCGCATGTTTCTCCCGTGCGCCACAGAAATGCATGCGCCACAGAAACCACGAACGGTGCGCCACAGAATATATTATACGTATTTTCATTTTTCTGCTGCCGTACAAATACTGGTATATTATAAAAAATACAGATATATCATTACAGGAAAAAAACTAGTATATTATAGAAAATACAGATATATCACATTACAGGAAATTCATATTCCAATATTATATAGAGAGAAATATTTGATAAACCAATACAAATACATAATTTCCAATCATAGTTCATCGATCATATTATTACACAAAGTTGATCACAATCATAGTTCATCGATCATATTATTACATATCCAGTAGCTAATACATGAAGCTTAGCTAATTTCAACATGAACCTTCTGATTCATCGACCTGTACTGAGTCGACGGCGGCGCTACGTATCCAAAGATAAGGAACCCTCACAGGGTCATAGCTCACGTGAGCAGGAACCCTCTGAAGAAACGACCACCTACCATCATACTGCCTAACCAGCAGATACATGTATCGACGGACGTGCTCGTCCTCCTCCCTAATACGGCGACGTACCTCCTCCTCGGGGGCCGGCTCCCTCTGCACCGAGCGTGGCCCACACGACTGCCACCACAGAAGATCAGGGTCGACGACGTCACCCGGATTCCTCACCAAGCTGCGCGTCCCGGAAGGTAGCACCTCCCAGTGCCAGCCCGGTGGAGCCCAGTCCTGCACATCGCCCCTCTGGTCCAACATGGACATCGTCACCGAGAACACCTAAGTAAAAAATGCTTAAGTCAAAATTTTATTACAAAAGTAATATTAAAATTTACGAAATGCGAGAAGTTAACAATGGAAAGCCTCATATATCATTGCCGTGCAAAACAAGGCAAAAAGAGTGTGTACAAGACCATGTATTAATATAAACACTCCAATTGTATATACTACAAGGCATTGTAGACACTCTCCTTGCCTTTACCGTGGCATAGTTTAAATCATCGGCTTTGTCAATTCATAGAGAAGAAACAAAAAGATTCGAGTTTATGCCTCATACATAGATTGGACACACATTATCGGCTTAGAAGAAAAAGACAAAACAAAATAAAAATGACTTGTGTATAACACATTTCAGAGACGGAGCAAGCGAACCAAGTAGGATGCACAAAATATTTATTTGTGTATATCACAAGGTTCACTAGCTCCTCATATTTAGATTTGTGCCTCATATTTAGATTGAACACACATTGATCAGGTACGGGGCAAGCGGACCAAGTAAAAGTATGCACAAGATGTTTATTTGTGCATATCACAAGGTCCGCAAGCACCTACCTGATTAACATAGTGTGCCACAACATTTTAATCATCGGCTTTAGAAAAAAAGACAAAACAAAAATAAAGCATGCATAACACAATAAAGATAACACCACTGTGAAATATGAACACAATAAAGATACCCCATATGTCCCTTTTTTAGCAAATTCATGCCAAAATTTACGAAAAATTTCGGCATGACCTTTGCTAAAAAAAGGATATATGGAGAGTACCCGAATTTGCCGGAACGGAAGTTAATCGACATTCCGGCAATCTCAAGGGCCTCTCGGGGTACCTGCAATCATTTCATAAAAAATGTACATCTTCGGCCGGCATCTCCACGACACGATGGTCGGATATATAGGATATATTGAGTGGATTGGGATATATATTTGGGAGATGGACAAATTACCTCTGGAGTTGTGTAAGGACCCTCCTTCTGTCATGACATCTTCCTTGATGATGTGCGATAACTGCATCTAGATGCGATGGAATTCCTCTCTAAGATCAGCGTCGGAGATATTATGCAGGTGTGCCTACATGATAAAACAGAAATTAGGTGGAGCATATTTCTCACAATTTGCATGTTCTCAGACTTAGCAGTTTTTCAGAAAACAGATAAAACATAACACATATAGACAAGTAGCACAATACTACATAGGTAGAATGCATGCATCATAAGTCTAGCAGTACGATAGGTAGCATAATAAGTACGTCTAGCAGTACGACATATAGGTAGCATAATAAGTACGTCTAGCAGTACGACATATAGGTAGCATCATAAGTCAGTGACGTCGTCCACTCGCGCCGGTGTCAGTGACGTCGTCGTCGTCGCCGCAGGGGTGGTCCCACCAAGAGGACAAGCTCAACGAGTCGTCCTGCTGCTGTGTGCCGGAGGGGCCGGCCTCACCCTGCACGCGCTGCTGCCCGGCTCTCGCTGAGGACCTGGTACTGGACTGTCATCACCTCAGGATCAAGGAGGAGATCCTTGACCAAGGGGTCAACCTCCTCGCGCTGGTGGTGGCGCCCACTGAGTAGCCTCTCTGCCTGCCGGTGCTCCCTCTCCTCGGCCCTCGTCGCGAACCTCATGCCATCTGGCGCTAACTTGTGCGCCACCTTCCGTTCATCCTCAAAGTTGAGGGTCGCACTATCCCCAAAGTGCTGGACCGCGGCGCAGTCATAGGCACGGGCCGCCTGCCACGGGCACTTGAAAGTTCCAAGCTGGATCTTCTTGCCTTTGACGGTGATCTGAGCTCCCCAAGACGGTGTCTTCGTGGCTTTGCGGTGAACACCACGGAACTTAGGCTCCGGATCCGACATGATGCTAAGCAGTTAAGTAAAATCATTTGATATAGGGGTTAGTCATATATGAAATGAATATATGTAAATAAATTCATAGCAACTTACGCAATATCAACTTAGGCAATAAATTCATATATGTTATTAAGAGTTTAAAACAGATAAAACATAGCAACTTTGCCTACATGATTTAGTCTGTTTTAGTGTTTAATTTGGACAAACAAATAATGCTTATGAATCTATAGATTTAGCTCTTTCTAATGATATTAAATTTACAAATTTTGGTGTAGCAGATTTCCCACAATTTGCATGCAAAGGGGGCTAATCTACACTGTTTTTCAGACTTAGCAGTTTTAGCTCTCAGAAAACAGATAAAATATAGCATTTTGGCCTACATGATTTAGTGTGTTATAGTGATTAATTTGGACAAACAATTCATGCCTATGAATCTACAGGTTTAGCTCTTTCTAATGATATGAAATTTACAAATTTTGGTGGAGCCGATTTTTCAAAATTTGCATGCAAAGTGGGCTAATCCATATAGTTTTTTCAGCCATTTTGTCGAGCACCTTGTGCACGAGGGAGGGGGAGGTCGCCGGCGGAGGGGAGGTGGCTCACCTTGGTCGCAGAGGGAGGGGAGGTCGCCGAGGGAGGGGAGGTTGCCGAGGGAGGGGAGGTCACCGACGCGGCGGTGCTCGGGCGCGGCGGATCGGGCGCGGCGGGGCGCGGCGCGGCGGATCGGGCGCGGCAGGGAGCGGCGGGGCGCGGCACAGCGGTGCTCGGGCGCGGCTCGGGCGCGGCGGGGCGCGGCTCGGGCGCGGCGGGGCGCAGCGCGGCGGCGCGGCGGTGGCGGCGAGGAGCACGGTGGGGGGATCGAGCGAGAGGGAGCGGTGGCGGCGAGGCACGGGTGGAGGAGGTGGAGGAACGGTGCGGGTGGAGTGGCGTGTTCTGTTTTGACCTTTTATTTTCTAAAAAAAGTATTTTTATTTTCAAAAAAAGGTATTTTTAGTGGCGCACTGTAACACATGCGCCACAGAAATTCAACTTTCTGTGGCGCATCCACTTCCATGCGCCACAGAAAGATGAATTTCTGTGGCGCATGTGTTACAGTGCGCCACTAAAAATCATGTTTCTATGGCGCACCCTGTACCATGCGCCACAGAAAAAGTGGGATAGGACCTCACCCAGCCGGTGGTGGTGGGGTCCACCAACTATTTGTGGCGCATTCCTTCCAGTGCGCCACAGAAACATGATATTTAGTGGCGCACGATCTGGGAATGCGCCACAGAATATTGTGGCGCATCCTCATTGGTGCGCCACAGAATATTATTAGTGGCGCACGGCTTGTTTGGTGCGCCACAAAATAGCATTCCACCTAAAGCTAGTTTCCTAGTAGTGCATAGTCCAGAGGTGGACTACTCCCTCTTCATCATGGAGACGGTGGATATGTCGATGGAGAAGAAGGAGACATCTTCGGCAGGGCTCCGCCAGAGTTTCCCCCCTCCAATCTGCAGCCTCCCGGTCTCTGTTTCTTGTTTCTCTTGTGTGGCGGCTCTCCCTTCGAAGAACGTCGGGGGACCCTTTATATAGGTGTTTTTAGGTCACGAGGATGCTTCTGGGCAAAGGATCGACGCAAACGGGGCCACGAGGGATGAGATAGGTGGGCCCACGCGGCCTGGTACTATAGCCGCGTGGGGCCCCCTATTTTGGCCCTCCGGCCTCCTTTCGCTTGCTTCTTTCGCTTCAATGTCTTCCTCCTTTCAAAATAATGACCCCGTAAATTTATAGCTCATTATGACGTTCTTAAGGTCCTGAAACAAATAAAGAAAGAAATAGGGGTTTTCTGCATGCGCAGGATTAATTCCATAAATAGGGGAAATCATTATTAATTACCAAAAATCATTAAATAACAGTAAAATACCCTTTATATGATGTAAATATGAATGGAATATAAGTATTATAGTGCAAAGTTCATGTATGCATTTTAGATGCATCAACATCCCCAAGCTTAACTCATGCTCGTCCTCGAGTATGAAAGTGATAAAACTAACATGAACTTTGCAATATAATCACAATATGGATATAAAAGATGATTGCTACATGCTACATAAAGTCAAATGATTCATTATTTCAAAGAAGTAGCAATATGCAAACAGTTTATAAAGTGATATCAAGTATTCAATGCAAGGATGATCAATGATAGTTCACAAAGTGTAACATAAAAGATAGTAATATGGACATTCTTACTTTTGCATACTTGAGGTCCATAGAGTGTAGATAAAAAATCTGAATATAAAAGGTGGACACTTTGTAAAAAATATAAAAATAAGTAGAGGTCAAACATGCATAAGTTTCATCTATCCTCCAAACTATTCTATTTAAGTTATTGATTGCAATGGTAATACTTGGTGTAAAGCTCTCATTCCCCTATCATAGCATCTTGAATGATTAAAGTTTAAATGTGAAAGCAAATATGAGTAGTGGCCTTGATAAAGTATAGGTTAGATGTCTCATGCCCCTTGAATACAAGTACCTACACCATGATTACTCAACTTGGGAAACAAAGCAAGTTTAAGTTATCTATCCTTGTAAGTAATAATGGTATCATCATGAGTATCAGCTGGGGTACCTCTTGTCCCATGATATGGATCAAGCCCACATCAAAACAACAAGACAAACAAACATAATGAACAACCTCAACACCCTCTTTATTTACCACTTGATATAGCTTTTTATTGTAGGGTGTATCACAGGGAGTTCAAAATAGCATGTAAGTAAATTTCCACCATGAATGATGCATGGCTTAGATTAGCGGCCCAGGTTTCTCTCTAACCATTTATACAAACTCATTTAAACTTAACTCTATTTCCACATTATTTCGTCATGATAGGCATCCATAAACAAAAGTACATGATATCAACTAAATAAATGATGGAACATGTTGAAAGCTTTGCATGTGACAGCACATATGGGCTAACTCCCAACCTTAAACATTTATCAAGCCACTATCTTCATAATATTAATCACAATGGTTCATCTTTATTGAATGCAATAAAAGTAAAGTGTGCATCAAGTTCGCGAGAGCTTTTTAACCAACTTTTCCCATTACAATAAATAACATCATCATTTTCATTTAGAGGTATAGATAACACATATAACATGATAAACATACTTGTAATAGCATAAAGCTAATAGGTAGATATGGTGGACTCACTGGAAAAACTTGGGTTGAAGGTGTTGGAAACAAGTTTTTACTTGTTGGAATTTTTGGGCTAGCAAAAGGGAGAAAGATGGCCATCTAGATGCATGCATGAGTGTCCATAGAACTAACTAATTCATGTCAAACAAGGTGAAATAACATACAGCATCAAAACATGAATAAAAGATAGCTTATGATAAAGCATTTGCAAATTATTACTTATAAAGAGGCTCATGAATCATGCAACTATATGTGTCATTAAAAATCAACTTAGACATCCCTTTTAATAAAAGCATGCAAGATATTTCAACCCATATTTCCAGTAGCATTCTCATAAAAAAAATAGTGTGGTGGTCTCACAAAAAAAAATAAAAAAAAAGCAAAACTAACGAAAAGACGCTCCAAGTTTATGCGATAAAGTGCATTGATAGAAAAACAGAAGTTAGACGTGTGCAAACCGAGAGTGTGTTGGTTCAGCGGGGATGTTCACATCCTCAAGCTTATGGTTTTCACCATCCTTGGATAACTCATGGTGCATCTCCTCCAATCCTTGTTGTTTTACCGAAGATGAAGCTCATGAGGGAGCTTAAAAGTTGTGCCCTTCATCCTTGGGAAGTGTTCCATGCATTTCTTATGTGGAGACTGAAACTTCACATTACATTCCTTTCAATCAATAATAGCCCCTGTGGTACGAAGAAAAGGTCTTCCAAGAATAATAGGACTAGAGGTTTTATTCTCCATATCCATGATTAGAAAATCTACAGGTACAAAAGTCATATGTAACTCTACCATAACATCACTTACTTTTCCTAAAGCATGTTTAATGGTATTATCAGCAAGTGCAAGTCCAATAGAGCATTTTTCAAGATTCTTTAATTCAAGTATTTCATATAATTGTTTAGATAAAACAGAGACACTAGATCCTAGATCAAGTATGGCATGGTGTGTCTCTTTTCCAATAGTTACTAGCACCTTGGGGATCCACACATCCCCAAGCTTAGGTGGTATCATAGCTTCTTGATTGTATCTAGCAATTTTTTCTTTCAAGACATGATTAGCAATATAGGAACCAAAACCAGATTTGTTAACATCAATAGAAGGATCACTTGCAAATTTTTGTAAGATAGATATTAATTCATGCAAGCTACAATTCTATAAATCAAGCAAAGGATCATTAACTCTCTTTTCCTTTTTGACCCAAACTTGTCTTTTAACAGGGGGTACTTCCACACTTCTAGTTTCTTGCTCATTGTCCATAGAATTGGTCAGTTTGTTTTTATGTAGCCAATCTTTAAAAGAGGGACAATTTTTTCTAATGAAAGCCTTTTCCAATTCTCTCCAAGTCTTAGTTGTAGCAGGTGGTAGTGAATGTATCCATTCTCTTGCCTCTCCTTTTAATGAAAAAGGAAATAATTTTGGCATTACAATATCAGGTTCCTTGAGGTTTAGTGTAGAACAAATACTGATAAAATTGTTCAGATGATCCAGAAAGTCTTCTTTTCTCTTATCACCAAATTGTTTCTTAGTTATCAAGTGTAGTAAATCAATACTTACTCTAAAACTATCAGCTTGTATCTCAGGTGTGGTAATAGGTTTAGCAATAAATTGATCATTTGGAGTGTTTTTGTAGTCACACAACTTAGTCCTATCACCCATTTTAGCAGATTTTTTTGTGTTTTTGACTTTTTTATGCAAAACTGAAAATAAAATGACACTAAATAATGCAAACCGAATTAACTAATGCAAAACAAAATGCAAAACTGAAAATAAAATATGCAAACCGAAATAACAAGATGATACGCAAGACAATAACAAAACAAAATAAAATGCTTGAAGGTAAAGATGGACAAGATGATGCTCACGTAGGTGCAACCTCCCCAAGCTTAGGTGTTACCACAAGTTGGTGATGAAGTTGACTTTGTTGTGATATCCTTGGACAAAACCTTCCAGCTATGATTCCCCGGCAACGGCGCCAGAAAAACCTTTGATGACGGGATTGATGAGAGTGTTCTTCTCCCTCAACAACGCCAACAAGTACTCTTGATACCCTGAAAGGAAGATAATATATTAGGGATAGGTTGAGCCTCCAAGTGCAGAGTATGTAGAAGTGGTAGTTTTTCCCCAAGAAGGTGACTGAAGGGTTAATATCGAACTCTCAGGGATTCAGTACTGTGGGTTTTATCTTCTTGTCCTTCTCTAGATTTCCTGCAAACAAAATAAATTGCTTTGTGCCCTCAACCTCACCAAGTGGTTGTCAAGAACAGGGTGTGAGAATGATATTAAGATGATAATGAATGCAAAACAGTAAATAAATATGCAATGGTGGTGAATAAGTATGCAAGGATGATAGTAATGATGATGGATGGTATTTTTGGGGTTTTTATATGTGAATGCAAGAAGTAAAAGTGTTTTTGTATTTCCTGATTTTAAAATGGCTGAATGTAAAAGATGCTTAAAAGTGGTTGGAAAATTGTTTCTTATGATTAAAAATGGACCGGGGTTCATGGTTTCACACATGCACTCTCTCTTTAATATAGTGTGGCAAATGAGTAGACATAGATTTAACATATGAGATTGCAAACAATTTTAATGACATGTTACTAATTATATGGGCATCACGTCCTAACATAGAGACCTTTTGATTATTTGTCTCACTTATACTGCACCAAGATGTGAACTAAATCATGCACCTTAGTAATTAAGATGGCATCAGAGTATAGCTTTAAGATTAATGATATGAAGTGAAAATAAACACATGATGGATCTAGTCTTAGGTAGAGGCATGTCACTCCTCCTACCCTACAACATGGTATTTTGGTTTATCCCTAGTGAGGTAACAAAGTAAGTTAAACACCCAATGGATCATGATATTTAAGTTGTCAACATATCACTTCACCACCCCCCGTTACTCCAACTAATGCACATGTCCCCCCACACACGCTCTCATAAACATGCTTGATCATAACAAGGATACAAGAACGGGGTACATAATATACATCTACTTTCATAACTGAAATATAACATTGCAATCTCAACATATATTAACTCATAAAAAGATCCACCACAATGGTAATACAACGGTGACCGTAATCATGTTCAGCAGCTCATACGGTGCTAATTAGTGAAGCTCAAGAGAGAGAGATACATATGCTACTGCCACAAACCCATAGTCCAGAGGTGGACTACTCCCTCTTCATCATGGAGACGGTGGAGATGTCGATGGAGAAGAAGGAGACCTCTCCGGCAGGGCTCCGCCGGAGTTTCCCCCCTCCAATCTGCAGCCTCCCGGTCTCTGTTTCTTGTTTCTCTCGTGTGGCGGCTCTCCCCTCGAAGAACGTCGGGGGACCCTTTATATAGGCGTTTTTAGGTCACGAGGATGCTTCTGGGCGAAGGATCGACGCAAACGGGGCCACGAGGGCTGAGATAGGTGGGCACACGCGGCCTGGTACTGTAGCCGCGTGGGGCCCCCTATTTTGGCCCTCCGGCCTCCTTTCGCTTGCTTCTTTAGCTCCAATGTGTTCCTCCTTTCAAAATAATGACCCCCATAAATTTATAGCTCATTATGACGTAGTTAAGGTCCTGTAACAAATAAAGAAAGAAATAGGGGTTTTCTGCCTGCGCAGGATTAATTCCATAAAAAGGGGAAATCATTATTAATTACCAAAAATCATTAAATAACACTAATATACCTCTTATATGATGCAAATATGAATGGAATATAAGTATTATAGTGCAAAGTTCACGTATGCATTTTAGATGCATCAGCTGGTCAGGCCACCCGCTCGACATCTTGATCGTCTTCGTGTAGCATGTGCTCCACCATGTACTTGACGAGGTCTGTTGCCCATGGTGGGTGAGGTCTTTCCGCCGGTAGCACCATTTGGTCGTGTGGAAGCATGACTTCACTTGACGTTGGTGATGTTGGGTCTTGTTCGTCATTGCAGGTGTCCGCTTGCGTTGTTGGTGCAGACGAGGTGATTGCTCCCGGGCTCGGTGCAGCTCTTGCCTTGAGCTTCTCTTGAGCTATGGAGGGGTGGTGGAGCACCTCGATGAAGATCCCGGGAGGGACTTGCTCTTGTTGAGATGCCAGCCGGGACAGCTCGTCGGCGATGGTATTGTCTTCCCGGGGTATGTACTTTGTTGTGAAGGTGCTGAAGCGGTGTCGCAGCTTCCATACCTCCTCAACATACGGCACCATTTGAGGGCACGTGTACTCCTTGTAGATCTGCTTGATGATGAGTTGGGAGTCACCCCTGATGATCAGCTTGGATATGCTGATGCTGATTGCAGCACCAAGACCCGCGAGCAGGTCCTCGTAATCACCCGTATTGTTGGTGATGTGGTCAGCATAGTACATCTGCACTACGTACTTTAGGCGTTCTCCCATGGGTGAGATCAACACCACTCCCGCTACCGCCTTGCCGCGTGAAAATGATCCATCAAGTACATGATCCACGAGTTAGGATCTTCCTTCCCGGGTAGATAGGTTTGAGGCTCGACCCCGTCGAAAGCTGTCTCTATCCATTCTGCAGTGAAGTCTGCCAAGGCTTGGCTCTTGATGTAGTCGTTGTGCTTGAACTGGAGCCTGAAGCCAGAAAGCTCCAGGGCCCATTCCGCGATGCGACCCGTGGCCTCACGGTTTTCCAAAGGGCGCTTCAGATTGAATTTGGAGACCACCGTGATGGGGTGAGCTTTGAAGTAATGTCACAGCTTGCGGGAGGCGGTGAGAGCCGTGAGAAGAAGCTTTTGCATCATGGGATACTGCTCCCGAGCATCTCTCAGCATAGCGCTGACCAAGTAGACTGGGCGCTGCTCGAGACGGTTTGTTGGGGAGTTGCCGGGTTGTGCATCGCCGGGCAGCATCTCTTCAGTTTTGTCGTCCATGTAGCTGAGTATTGTGTCGCCGGGCTAGAGCTCCTCATTGTGCTGGATGCCGGGCATTGCTTCGCCGGCCTGTAGCTCCCTAGTGTTAAGGCAACCGGGCAGTGCATCATCAGTCTGCATCTCTTCCGATTCGGGGTTCCCGGACTTTGCATCACCGGGATGCAATTTCTTGCTTGAGTGACGGGGCAGTGCTTCGCCAGTCCGCATCGCTTCAGATTCGGGGTTCCCGGACTTTGCGTCGCCGGGATGCAGTTTCTTGCTTTGCTGACCGGGCAGTGCTTCGCAGGGTCGTTTGCCTTTACGGGGATTCTTGACTTGTGCCTTCAGAGGCACCTCTTGTTCAGTGATGAGTACGGCGCTCACCACCTGGTTGGTAGCAGCGATGTATAACAGGAGTGGTTCGTGCGGCGTCGGGGACACTAGGATGGGCAGCGAGGCAAGGTATCGCTTCAAGTCTTGGAATGCAGCTTCTACCTCTGGGATCCACTCGACATGGCCAGATTTCTTCGGCAGCTTGAAGAATGGATGCGCTCGTTCTCCCAGTCTTGATATGAAGTGTCCCAAAGCGTTAATGCAGCCGTTGACGCGTTGTACATCCTTGACGCGCCTTGGAGCCTCCATCTTGTTGGTGGCCTTGATCCTGTCCGGGTTGGCCTCGATTCCCCGGTGAGACACCAGGAACCCGAGAAGCTTGCCAGATGGTACCCCGAAGACACTTACACTTCTCCAGGTTGAGCTTGAAGTTGATCTTCCGCAAGTTGTTGAAGGTTTCTTCAAGGTCTTGGATCAGAGTATCCTAACTCTAGGTCTTGACCACAATGTCGTCGATGTAGGCTTCAATGTTGTGGCCAATTTGCATTCCCAAGCACGTGCGCATGGCAGACTGGAAGGTGGCGCCCGCGTTCTTGAGACCAAAGGGCATCCGGGTATAACAGTAACCGCTATCTGGCGTGATGAAGGCGGTCTTCTCTTGATCTTCGACGGACATTTTGATTTGATGGTAGCCCGAGAACACATCCAAGAAACTCAAGAGGTCAAAGCCGGCGGTGGAATCCACGATCTGATCAATCCGTGGCAAAGGAAAGGGATCCTTGGGGCAAGATTTGTTCAGACCAGTGAACTCAATGCAGAGCCTCTTGTTGGTGCTGCAGGGTTTGGGTACCACCACGGGGTTGGACACCTAGGTTGGTTGCGGTACCACCTTGATCACGTTGCCCTTCTTGAGTTTTTCGACTTAAAAAACAATGAAGTCCTACTTATCCTTGCTTTGCTTGCGTATCACTTACTTCACGGGGTGGGCTTCCGTGTTGACCGCCAGTTTGTGCTCGATCACCTCCCTCGGAACACCGGATAGATCTGACGCTTCTCAAGCGAACATGTCAGAGTTTTTCAGGAGGAAGGCGATGAGCATGCCTTCCTATTTGTCAGGAAGTCGTGCACCGATAGTGACAGGGTGGCTCCCATCACTGTTCAGCGCCACCTTTTTTGTCAGGTGACAGTCTTTGCGGAAGGGTTTCTTCTTAGGCGGGACTCCGCTCGAGCCCCCGGGGCGGCTTCTGTTCTCGGGGAGCTTGTCAGCCTCGTATACCAGCTCTCCTTCATCTTCACGGGATGTTGCCGTGACATTTTGCGATCAAACCTTTGTCAAACAATTATTTGTGCGATTTGTACGTAGATACATGCATGCAAAGTTACGTACGTAGATACATGCATGCAAAGTTACGTTAGTTTTTTTTTTCTCATGTGGCCGAAATGGATCGAGTACGCGGTCGAGCTAACTACTTAATTTGCCGCGCATTCATGCATGCATGGGCTTCTTTTCTTTCTTTCTCCTTTCTTTTCTGATTTCCATTCCAAAGAAAAATACAGGCAGTACTTAGGTACGTACATCAGCTAATTAGTGAACGAGCAGCAAAAAATGTATCTATGCTAATGAATACGTGCATGCATGCATGTACATCAGGCCCGTGTTGTGTTGCGGGCACGACGGGCCCGTAATGGCGTATTATTTACGTAAACCATGATCGTGGTGCATGACTGTCGGTGAGAACCAGCCGACTCCGGTCTTGGCACGCGTCATGTGTCGTTTCCTTGTTGAGGGCATCGTCGATGGAGTTCTCACCATCTGACTCGGGTTGTTCCAGAGGAAACCCTAGATGTAGATCTCCTGCATCGGACGCACCTATTGGCGTTGTTTTGGAGCAGCTGCTAACTAGTCGAAGAGGGCAGAAGGTGGAGCGGGGCGGCTTCTACCGCTTTGACGTTATTAGAATCATGCTGCATTGTGGTTGCTTCTTCTTCTGCTAGCTAGTTTTACTTTTTTTTTTCTTCTGATTTCCATTCCAAAGAAAAACACAAGCAGTAGTGTGCATGCATACATACATACATACATACATACATACATACATACATACATGATGTCTAAGTGCACACACGTACGCAGGAAGGAGGATGATGTGGAGTAGTACCTTCTCTCTCGCGCTCATGGAGATGAAACATATACGAGTACCTCGTTACGTACGTTGCCAGCTTCAATTCCTACACGTACTGGTTGCTAGCTCGGAATCGGAATCCATCCATCTAAAAACATATACCAAGTCACTTTGATCCATCCATCTAAAACCCTAGCTAGTACGTCTAAATATGGGATGAAAATAAAAACTAGTAAGGCGGCGGGGGCGGGCAGACAGGCAAAGACTAGGGGCGTGTTCGGATCCAGTCCAGCTTCCAGCTTCCCGGTGCTCCAGCTCGGAGCAGCACCGAACGACTCAGCTCCACGGAGCCAGATCCGCGAAGCGGGGTTGTTTGTGTGTACAAATCGCGGAGCAGCTCTTTCGTCGATTCTCGGAACAGCCAGGCGCGGAGCAGCAAGAAATTACATCGATATGCCACCGCAAACAACTGTTCGGTCTCCTTACCTCTATCCTCCCGAACGAACACCCCCGATCCAATCTCCATTCCCCAGCTCCCACCCGTGACCTAGCCGCCGCCGTGAGGTACGCTACCCGACGACGCCGCGAGCCCGTCTCCTCCGTCCGCCCTCCATCTGCGCGAGGTGCTCCCTCCGTCGAGCTTCAGCAGCGGCCGGCCTCCTTCCGTCCTGCTGCCTCCCCGGCCTCCTTCCGTCCTGCTCCCGAGCTTCAGCCGCCGCCGTGAGGTACGCCACCCGACGACGCCGCGAGCCCGTCTCCTCCGTCCGCTGTCCATCTGCGCGAGGTGCTCGCTGCCTGCTAGCCTTGCTCCTCCGGCCACGCGACCCCCCGCGCCACCCCTGCACATCCGTCCGCTGTCCATCTGCACGAGGTGAGCACTGAGCAACTCGTGGGGATGTGCTCGATTTGCTAAATTTTGTTGTTCAAATGGTGATGTTGTTGGTTAATACGGTAGAGAAATGCACTGTATTCCTTTGTATAATATAGTGATGTTGCGGGTTAGTAGAGTAGTGCTATACTGCTATGTACAAAATTGTAGAAGTAACTGCTAGAGTAGTGCTATACTGCTATACTGCTAGAGTAGTGCTATACTGCTATGTACAAGAGTAGTTCCTGGTTAAACTGCAGTGAGTATTTTGCCTCTGAAGTGTGTATATATTATTTGTAATTGCTTGAGAAATCATGCTATAGAAGTAACACCAATTTTGTAGAGTTGTGTCAAGAATGGCTGCTGAGTGGACTGAGGACAACACTAGGATAATCACTGATTTGTTTGTCAAGCAAGTGCGTGCGGGTAATAGACCAAACACTCACTTGACACCTAAAGCATACGATGACGTTGCTAAAGAATTCCAACTGATAACCGGACTGGACTATAAGCAGCCCCAACTTAAAAACAAATGGGACAAGCTGAAAAGTGATTTCAACATATTCAAGAAACTCAGATTGAGGGAGACAGGAGGAGGATGGGACATAGAACGCAATACTGTAAGACAAGATCCCGAGTGGTGGAAGAAGGCAGCAAAAGTGAGTTGTCTGTCATGCATATGTTTTGCTTCCTATAATTAAATTAGCTTAGCTTACTGACAGTGTGTTTGTGTTGTTGTATCATAGGACATTCCAGGTTGTGGCAAGTTCAAGAAGCACGGGCTCCGCAATGAAGAGAAGTTGAAGGTGATGTTTGAAGATATCACTAGTGATGGAACTGATCATTGGAACCCTTCTTCGGGCATACCACCTCCTTCAAGTGAAGTGCTAGCAGATGTCTTGAATGTTGATGCCATCCAAGATCTTGATAATGAGGATACCGAAGTGCACCCAACTCAAGGTGATGTAGGAGCAACTTCTGCGGGAGTCAAGAGGCTTGGAAAGTTTGTGCATGATGGAAACAAGAAACCCAAGAGTGCAGTAGTGATGCAAGAGCAGATAACAAGAATTGGTGACATTGCTGAGAGATCCCAATCCTCTTTTGAGTCTTTCATACAGAGTGATGATGATGCATCTGTCAAGACAACCATGGATGCTGTTTTAAAATGTGGCGCTGAAGAAGGTAGTGATGAGCACTACATTGCCACCGAGTTGATGGCCAAGAGAGACCTAAGGGAGATTTTTATGCACATGAGTGAAGGGTCCCGTAAGAATTGGCTCTGTAGGAAGTTTGATTACAAGTATTCGAAGTAGATGGTTCATTTTTATGTATGTGTGTTGATTGTTTATGTAGTATGGCCACGAGACTATTTGTGCACTTTGTTAAAGCATGTACTGTTATTTGGCTTGTATCAACTATTTGGATAATATTTATGATGACAATTGCTATATGTCTTTGTATCATATCATTGTGTATGACACTAACTATTTGTAAATTGTTTATTGTGCATGTGCAGATGTCATCTGATAGTGATAGTGATGATGAAAATGCTTATCAAATGAAGAGAAGGTTGGTTTGCCATCGTGCAAAAGAAATATCCATCACTTGTTCAAATGCAGCACACATTGCTGCAAAATTTAGTGGTAATTGGTTGTTGAAAGCTGAGGCTAGAACATCCGTGTTGAGTGGGTTTGGATGGCTGCAGGAGACCATTGACACACCAGGAGAGACCTACACAATGCTAAGAATGAGTGCAAGGGTATTCTTTGATCTTCATGACTTGTTGGTCGATCGGTATGGCCTCACACACTCCTCCTTTGTTAGCAGTTATGAGTCTCTTGCTATGTTCCTTTGGACATTGGGTGGGTGTGAATCAAATAGGAGAACACAAAACCGTTTCAAACATTCAGCCGACACCGTGCACCGCAAATTTCATGAGGTTCTAAACTGTGTGGTTCGTATGTCCTCTCACTACTTGAAGCCTAAGGATCCAAATTTCCGCACATTGCATCCTAGGATTAGGAATGATAGACGGGCCTACCCACATTTTAAAAATTGCATTGGTGCAATAGATGGGACTCATATTAGGGCAGTCGTTTCCCCTGACCAGAAAGTGAGATACATTGGAAGAACAGGTGCAGTAACTCAGAATGTGATGGCGGTATGTGACTTTGATATGCATTTTACTTATGCTTCAATTGGACAACCTGGTGCTATGCATGACACAAGTGTCCTTTATCATGCACTTGACAAGGACAGGCTCACATTCCCCCATCCTCCAAAGGGTGAGCATTTAACATGTACTAACTTGTAATTATTTACATCATGAAATATATGGAGAATCACACTAATGTGAAATATTCCCTTTGTTTTGTTTAGGCAAGTACTACCTTGTTGATGCTGGCTATCCTAATAGAAACGGATATCTCGCACCATACAAAGGAGAAAGGTATCATGTTCCTGACTTCCATAGAGGTGTAGAACCAAATACTCCTGTCGAGAAGTTCAACAAGATTCACTCGTCCAAGCGCAATCATATTGAGAGGGCCTTCGGGGTATTGAAGATGAAATTTCAAATCATTATGAAGATGCCAAAGTATGACATGCCTACGCAGAAGATGATTGTTGCTGCGAGTATGACATTGCACAACTATATTCGTGTCCATGATAGAGAAGATATCCATTTTCAGCGTTTTGATAGAGATCCTGATTATGTGCCAGAAATTCCGGAACGATATAAGAGGTATGTTGTTCCTTCTGGTGCTTCGGATTCGTCAACTCCGGAAGCAAATGGTGCTGACATGGATGCATTCAGGGATGAACTAGCTACCGCTATTGCTCTCGGATGGTGATCTTCATGACATGTTACAAATATTTGGACATGTGATGCTTTTGGAGTTCATACCGCTATGTATGGGATGCTTTTGGACCATTGATATTATGCTAGTATGAGACTTGATGCCATTGAAATATTGTTTTATATTTGTGTTCAGTTACGTAGACATTTCCTATGTTCAAGTACAAAATTTTCATTCTAAACTCAAACCGGCACAGCAAAAACTTATCCGTCTGTTTTTCTCGTACAGCCAAAATCGCCAAAAAAAAAAGTCGCCCTCCTTACCGAACTGGCCGGCCCAGCTAGCACAAAGCCCTCCCTACTACAGCCAGGCTTGCTCATGGGCTTCGAAACTGGTCAGCAAAGCGGACTCAAACTGGCTGGAATGGGCTGTCGGCCCGATGAAACGAAGGAGCAGCAACGAACGTTTCCTGCTCCGATCGGGAAGCAGGAATCGCTGCGGGAAGCTGGATCAGCGGAGTTTGGAGAAGCTGGACCACATCCGAACACGCCCTAGGACTCCACGTTTAACGATGGACGGGTGGGTGTCTTTTGGTCTTTTTGTTGTTGTTGTTGTTGTTGTTGTTGTTGTTGTTGTTGTTGTTGTTGTTGTTACGAACAAGGAATGAGAATTATTAGGAACAAATAATTAGCGGATGTTTTATTTGGGAAGAAAAGAAAAAAGGAGACGTACGTAGTAAGTAACTAAGTACTAGGACGTGGGGTTTCGTTCGGTTTTTGAAGCCCAGCACATGAACGAGTACTAGCTAACTAGCTTTGCTAGTGCTACGAGGGTTGACCTTGTACATGCACGTGAGGAGGGGTGAAAGAATACTAGAAAAAGAAAAAGGCGCACGTGAGGACAGAAATGCAAAACAGTTTTTATGGATCGGCGACCCGGAGGCTGGTGATGTTCCTCACCTTAGTCGCGATCTGTGCATCGTCAAGTGAGGTGTCGACTGCAAGCTCCCACATTGGCTCGCGTCGACGCAGCGGCTGCACCTTCAGCCTGTGGAAAGTCGCGATAAGGTGAATGCCACCTGTCTCGCGCCCCATCATCGTCAGCAACCCGCGGAGCAGCGCCAGCAGGGGCTTGGTCGACTCCTTGTCCTCCTTTGACAGAGGGTGCGACCAAGCATTGGTCCTTCGCAGAGCTCGATCAGCGGCGAACTCAGGAAGGCCTTCTTGGTCCCACTTGATGTAAAACCATTTCTTCCGCCAGTTCTGGACGGAATCAGATTTCTTCAGCTGGAAGAAGCAAGTGTCGCCGCGCAGCTGGATTCCGAAGCCGCCGACAGGGAACGTCTGCTTCGACCGCCCCACCATCCGTCGCACCATGAAGAGCAACTTCCAGAGGTTCCAGTTGGGTGCGATCCCCAGAAAGCACTCGCATAACACGATAAAACTCGCTATGCTCAATACGCTGTTGGGATTCAGATCATGGATCTGAATCCCATAAGCGTAAAGAAGACCACGAACAAAATCGTGGATGGGGAACCCGAAGCCCCGTGGAAGGAACTCCACGAAGCACACGCGCTCCCCATCGCGAGGAGAGGGGATCACATCCTTACCGGGGGCGCGCGTCGTCGCCGTGCTCGTCGGCGGCAGCAATCCTTGTTCGCGGAGGGCGTCCAGCTCCGCCGCCTTCACGGACGATTTCCCCCAGTCGCCCTCCAACTTCTTCATGCCGGCGTCGTCGCCGGCGGCGGAGCCTTCCGCCCCCTTCACTCTCTTCTGGCCCATGGTGCTAGTGGAGGAGGGGAGAGTTTCTGGAGAACTGGGCGCAAGGGCAGCAATGGAGGAGCAGAACTCGAGGAGAAAGCAGAGGAGATGGCGGCGAAATGAGGATGGATGAACTGTTCCCCACCGCGGTGAAAATTATATACCGCGGGGTCAGTTCATCCTGGCCGTCCTCCACGACACGGCAATTCGAGGCAACATCCGGCCGTCCACGTGTCGCGCGGAGATAGCAACCGTCGCCGGCCACGCCGCCCACTATGCGCGGGAATCGAGGCGCCATCATCATACCACGAAAATTTCGCGCCCAACGGTCAGAACAGTCAATACTGACACCGGGACCACTCTGTTACGTCCCATCGGATGCAGAGCACGCCGAAAACGTCAGCCCTGACGTCATCAGCGGAGGCGTATCAAGTAAGCCAACGGGCTGATGGAGCACCCGGACAGTTTTTCGAGTGCAATAAGGAACAGTAAGCTCTGAGAGCTGAGTCGACTCGGCAATCCGTTCGAGTGAGAAAAGTACATAGTAAGCTTTACAAAGCTGATGACACTCGAATTCATCATTCGAGTGGACTCCAACCAGTAAGCTTTCAGAGCTGAGTTTAAGTTGATTCCGTAGGCCATCAAGGTTGAGTACAAAGTAAGTCGAGCAAGGCCAGTTTTGACTTGGGCATTTCGAGTCATCTTCTTACTCCCATCGGGAGCGGGCTTTTCGACTGAAGAAAAATTGAGTTTAACCTCAATTGCAAGCAATTCAGCTTAATCTCGGGGGCTACTCCCATCGGGAGCGCTGTTCGCGCACCCGATGACTAAGGACAACGACAGTCGAAAGCTGGCGAGTCAAGAAGATCGTGAAGCGCACTCGATTATTCAAGACAGTAGCAGCCGAAGATTGGCTCGTGAAGGAGTCAGGTGGCGTGCCCGGAGGAAGGAGTCCTTTACTCGACTCTGCGATTCGACTAAGCACTCGGGGGCTACTGTCGTGGGGCTACCTTTCGGGTACCCCACGGTGGTGGTACCTGGGTCACGCCAAGAGAGGCCCATGAAGTGTACCGTGTGGCCCAAGTAGCTGGTTAGGCCGGTGATGATTTTCCTTACTTTGTAACGTACAATCCGCACCGTCCACCCGGGACCTGGCCTGTGATATAAAGGCCAGGAGGGTGCGTCATCTAGGTCAAGCAAGCAGCACACAAACCCTAGCGAGATTGCATCTCGCCATTGTAGCCACCTCGATAATTCCAGACAAGCAGGAGTAGGTCTTTACCTCACCTCGAGGGGCCGAACCTGGGTAAACTCGCCCCCTGTTAGCCGTCACAGCCACCAACGTTCATACTCTCTCCCCCTCAATCAACCCGGGGTACACAACCTTGGGATTTGCCGAGTCCTAGCCTCGTCACAAGGAGTCTGTCATGCTAGAAACATACCGGTCTTTGATGATGCAAGACACAACTGGGATGCCCGAAGATGTGAGATCCGAGCACGTGTTGGCATTAAAATGTTTCAGGGAAAAGTTATTTGGCAAAAATGACTAAGGTATTTCCTACAGTCCACTATGTTAGTTCAAAATGATTTATTTTTTCACTTATCACTTATGAAATTGAGTAAGTTATTACGCATTGATTTCTGTTGAAATGTTTTGTGCTGAAATTGAGTAAGTTATTATGCATTGATTTCTGTTGAAATTTTTTTGTGCTGTCAACAGTCCAATTACACTTAAATGCATTGCAGTCCGGATAACCATGCAGGAAGTGCAAAAAATCATGTAGTCAATGGTCCAACTTTACCTTACTACAATGCAGTCCAACTTTACTTAACCACAATGCAGTCCGGAACCATCTATATAATGTTGTATCTTCTCTTCAGACTCATCCACTCACCCCCATCTTCTTCCTGTACCTGTCATCTTCCTACTCAGACTACCATCCCAGATTCCTCACCCACTAACCCACCATGTCGGAATCATCTTCGTACACAGATGATTCTGATGAGCTAGCCCCTTCCAAAATCATGGAAGTCTATGCTACTGAGCAGAACGTACTAGACTCCTTTGTTGAGAGGCTGATGATGAAAATCAAAGCTAGGCTCGGAGATGGATTATCCCAGCGGCGACGCGGTCCTAGGAATACCATTCGGAGGGATCACGCGGGTGCTCATCAGCGTCTAGTGGAGGACTACTTCGCTGAACAACCACTCTACCCCGAGAGTATGTTTCGTACACGATTTCGTATGAATAGAGACCTCTTCCTGCGCATTGTGAGTGCCCTTGGTCAGTGGTCTCCCTATTTCACTTATAGGGCAGATTGTTCTGGTCGAATAGGGCTCTCACCATTGCAAAAGTGTACGGCAGCCATGCGCATGCTAGCATACGGAACCCCTGCAGATGCTCTTGATGAGTACTTGAAGATTGGGAAGTCCACTGCATTAGAGTGTTTGGACAAGTTTGCACGGGGGGTGATTCATGTGTTCGGTGGGGAGTACTTGCGACGCCCCACACGTGAGGATGTAGAGCATCTGCTTCAGGTTAATGAGTCGCGTGGTTTCCCTGGAATGCTAGGAAGTATTGACTGCATGCATTGGCGATGGGAGAATTGTCCTTTAGCATGGAGGGGGCAATTCACCCGTGGCGATTATGGAGTACCAACGATGATCCTCGAAGCTGTTGCTTCCCAGGACCTTCGTATTTGGCATGCTTTTTTTGGAATTGCTGGTTCCAACAACGACCTTAATGTGCTCAACCAGTCCCCACTATTTTTTGATGCATTGAAAGGTGAAGCCCCTCAAGTTCGGTTTTCTGTCAATGGGAATGAGTATACCATAGGTTACTACCTTGCCGATGGTATATACCCAGAATGGGCTGCCTTTATGAAGACAATACCACTTCCCGAAACAGAAGAGCACAAGTTGTTTGCCAAGCACCAAGAAGGGGCAAGGAAAGATGTCGAGCGAGCTTTTGGTGTATTGCAGTCCCGTTTTAGCATTGTTCGCCGGCCTGCACGTCTATGGAAGAGAAAGAGTATTGGAAGGATCATGCTAGCTTGTGTGATTCT
>QRDG01000237.1:0-184996 GCA_012064385.1 Puccinellia tenuiflora | reverse complement strand
GGTCCAATCTGGCAGATTTGACGTAGCCGGGTGTAATGCCCGGGGTTTTTCCCCAAATTAGAAATTGCCTGTTATTTTATTTTTGCATCAGCATGACATCAGCATCATCGCATCGCATATTTTGGCAACAAAAATTATTTTTATTAAACCCTATTTTTTTTTCTAAAATTGTCGGAAAAATATTTTACCGAGACAGTCGTCTCCGTTTTTGAAAATTAATTGCCAATTTAAATTTGCAAAATAAAAATGTTTTTGAGACGCGAGAGAGTAGCCCAAAATCCGGCCCAAGCCCACCTAACCTGAAACCCTAGGGTTTCCCCCTGGCAGTTTTGTTTTCCTACCCCCTGGGTTTTTGCCTGTAGGATACCCTAGCTAATGGTCGTTGTTGTAGAGTGTCAAAATTATTTTACTTAAAGTTATTTGGAAAGATCTCAATAGGAACTCTTGTTTATTCCTTATCCCTCTGCTATTCCCTCTCTTACCTTTGTGTGATTTAAATCTTCTCTCTTATCTATCTTCTGGTCATAGCATCTTCGTGGGTGGACGATCTGTTTGCCTTTATCCTAATAGGTTCGATCTTGGAAGCATCTCGACGGAAGGTCATCGCCATCGACGTGAGCAAGAACCTCTTGTTAGTGGTGTCGAGAAGATCAACATGGTGCGAGAAGATTCGATAGAATAACCCCGCTCTTTTCTCCCCCCCGACGGTAGCGTGGATCTCGGGGCGAGATCCCTTGTTAGTGGTGTCGGTTGTAATGCCCGGGGTTTTTCCCCAAATTAGAAATTGCCTATTATTTTATTTTTGCATCAGCATGACATCAGCATCATCGCATCTCATATTTTGGCAACAAAAATTATTTTTATTAAACCCTATTTTATTTTTCTAAAATTGTCGGAAAAATATTTTACCGAGACAGTCGTCTCCGTTTTGAAAATTAATTGCCAATTTAAATTTGCAAATAAAAATGTTTTTGAGACGCGAGAGAGTAGCCCAAAATCCGGCCCAAGCCCACCTAACCTGAAACCCTAGGGTTTCCCCTGGCAGTTTTGTTTTCCTACCCCCTGGGTTTTTGCAGCCACCCTCCTCCGGTTTCGGCGTTTTGCAAAGCTGCCCTTCCACCTCCTTTTTTTCCCCTTTTCCCCCTCCTTTTCTTTCTCTCTCCTTCCTTTTTCTTTTCTTCTTTTTCTTTTCCTCCCTTTCCTCTTATCTTTTCTCCTTCTTCCCGTGGCATCCCTTCACCCGCACGCACCCACCACCAGCTCCCCACCGCCGCGCGCTCCTCCTCTCCTCCTCCCCTGGCTCCCCTCTCCCTCGCCGGCTCCTCTCTGTCTCCTCTCCCGTGGTCGCCACCTTCCTCCTTTCCCCGGCCTGCTCCCCCCGGTGGCCCGGCTCCCCTGCACGTCCGTCCCCGTCGCCAGCGCCCCTCATCCGCGCCTCCTCCCCGGCCCGGTCGTCGCCCCGCCTCCGGCCGGCCGCCCTCTGCTTGACCTGCTCCTCATCCCCTCTTCCCAGCTGCGCCGCCGAGCTCTCCTGCATCCCCGCTCCATCTCTGCCGCCCCTCACCATGCCGGCCCGTCTCCTGCTCTGTGGTCGCCTCCCTTCCCCAACACCTCCCGCCTCCGTGCTCCTCCGAAGCTCCTCTCCCTCGAGCCCGTGGTGGCATGCTGTTGCTGTACGGCTGTTCCTCATATCTGTCCCGTGTTTGCTGCTGATGGCCGGTGACTCCCCGTGTTCCCCGTTCTCGTCTTGTGTTCCCGGCGCGCCCGCTACGTGTTTGTTGTCTTGACTGCAAGGACACAGTGCCCTTTTCCTGCGGCCGTTCACCTTTGTAGTCTCCATGTGATGTGGTGTTGTGCGTGCCTCCGTGTGTTTTTCTCCCGGCGCCGTGTCTCCGTTCCCGTCCCCGTGTTCGTCCCCGGTGCCTCTCCGATGCCGTGTCCCCGTCGGGAAGCCATCCCCGATGTTCCCGTTTTGAGTTCCCCGGTGCTTCCCCGATGTTCCCCGTTTCCTTCCCGACGTTTTCCCATCGTGAAGCCTTTTCCGTTCCCGTCGTGAAGACCCAACCGCCAAGTTCCCGTTTCAGATTCCATCGTGAAGCCGGCGACCCGACCGAGTGGATACGACGAGTTCTTCTTCCACGACGACCGTGCGGATACGACAAGATCTTCCCCGACCGGAACTGCCGAGTTCTTCGATGCCGTGATCCCCGACCATCGTGAACCCCGACAACCCCGAAGCCCGGAACGACAAGGTCCGCAACGACGACGACCCGAGTACGACTACTTCCCTGACGTCGATTACCTCCACTACATCAACCGGAACGACTACTTCGACTACTTCCACGACGTCGACTACCTCGACTACTCCGACTCCGGATGAACGACTACTTCGACTACTTCGACTACGACGACGACTACTTCCGCTCCAAATCCGAAGTTTCTCGTTCCCGATGTGCGACCCCAACCCTAAACCCCTATATGCGATATATATCCGTATCTTATAAAATCATGCATGCTTAATCAACATCGCACCTTTATCCATTTAGTCAAATTAAATCAATTTAATTATGGGATTTGTCCGGTGCATCTATATTTGTACCGATCCCATTTAATATGCTTTGCCATGTGATAGGGAATAAAATTGGACAACCTTTAATTTGTCATGCATCATGTCATCAACATGCCGCTTCTTTTGCCGTAGAGTAAAATGCATCTTTTTCGTTGCCCAGTGTTTGTTGCTTCTTCGGGAATAGGACGTTGAGTTGATGTGAGCAACGACAGGTTCTGCTACCTCTACCGGATTGCAGGCAAGTGATACTCCCTTGCTATCTTTGCTTGTCTTCTGTTTCTTACACCTCCCATCTTTTGTTCCTTGCTAGCCTTATGTCGCGATGCTTGTGTCTCGATCCTATATGCATGTTTCCCTTGCAGCCATGATATAGCCACACCCCCACATCCTATTACCCTGTTGCTTGTTTACCTTGTTGGCCTTGCGAGTCCTAGTGCATGCTTAGGTGCTTTGCTTCAGTCTTGTTATCTCTTTTGTCTAGTCTTGTTGATAACATGGTAGCTAGACTCAACTTAAATGGTAATCTTTACTTTCCGTTGCGATGGGAATAACTTAATTAAAGATAAGGCACCGGCGGAAGGCCAATCGTGGTGATTTGTTCTGCTAGTGTCGCCTAGGACCCGAGTTCTTTTCCGCTGATCCAAGACTGAGCGCACTAACCACATGTGGGAGTTCTATGGGCCTCCCCGCAATCTATTACCGGATCCTCAAACTTGTCCAGGATGCCACAAGTAGTTCGGGTGTTTCGATAGAAGTTGCGGACCGTGCGTTAATCGCATGTGGACGGAGGGGCAATCGTATGAGTGTTCCCTCCCGAAGCCGTTCTCGCATCGGTTAGGCCCACCTCGAAGCTTCGGCCGGACTCTCAAGGTGGATCAGTCCTAGCTAGGTGGCTCCCTGGACTTGTTTGTAGAGAAGGGAAGCATTGCGTCGAAACCTCCACCGGTACACCTCTAAGCGAGAGTTTCGATGCGTGTGGGTTCATTGGTGCATCCCTGCAGGGTTAAATCTTTTCGAAAAGCCGTGTCCGCGGTTATGGACGACTTGGTGAAATGCACTGGCTAAAAAGATCATAGACAACTTGCACCTTATAATGATAATAACTTGACTAGTAAGATAGATAACTTGAATAATAACCCATAAAACTTGTCAACCGTGTGAGTGCCCGGACTTCTTCCTCGTGGGTTGAGGATACGAGGGAGTCGTTTTAGGGCGGGTTTGTTTGGTGTGTAGTATAGTTGGCTCCTCATGCGCTCTCTTACCTTGTCTCTGATAGACGAAAGTTGTAGCGTGTCTCTATAAGTTGTTAGTGCTGCTTGCCGCCTCAATCGCTAACCCTCTTTCCCCGGAATTCCAGCTTTGATATCTTGTGAGTATTACTTGCCAGTACTGTTTTATAGTACTTGAAGGGGTCGCAGCATGGAAAACAAAATTTTCTACGCGGCAAAGCGGAATAAACCCCAAGGATCTAGATCTACGAGATGAAGATAGCGAAGATGAGATTCAATCTCTTACCCTCGAAGATCAACAAACGCGTTTTGTCGGTGCAGGGGTTGGCTAGTCGATCCCCGCAACTAGACTCGTCTAGTCGCGAGGAGATGTATTATCCTCGAGATCCAATCCGGTGAAGTGCAGCAACGGGCAGCACCTCCGCGGCGTCCACACGTACAGCTCGATGAAGACGTCGACTCCTTGATCCCGCAAGCGAGAAGACGTGGCCTTGATGATCTCAGCAGCACGACGGTAGTGCCGGTGATGATGACGATCTCCGCGAGCAGGGCTTCGCCAAGCCAAGCAAGAGGAGAGGGAGAGGACAAGGCGGCGCAGCAGCCCTAGGGCATAGGGGTGGTGCGGCTATGGTGGAGAGGTGGAGGTGCGGCAGCCCTTCGGGGGGGAAGAGGTGGCGCACTAGGGCTAGATGGGAGAGGGAGAGAGAGGGGGTGCGGCTGCCTCCAAGGTGTGTGGTGCGCACCCCCCCTCCCCTCCTTATATAGGTGGCGGCTAGGTCAAGGGGAGGGGGCCGGCCGGCCCCTCCTTGCTTGCCCCCCAAGTTGGAGTCCAACAAGGACTCCTCCTTGGGCCCCTTTCCTAAAGGGGTGGGAGCCCACCTCCTAGTCCAACTAGGAGTGGGACTCCCCTCCTAGTCATGCCGCACCAGCCCATGTGGGCTTAGGTGGTGCGCCCCACCTAGGTGGTGGCTGCACCCCTTTGCACCATGTGGGCCCCATACAAATTATGGTCCCACTTCTAGACCCTTCTAGAACACTCCGGAACCTTCCGGTACCCTTTAAATAATTTCCGGAACTTTTCCGAAACCTCCGGAAACCACTTTCCATATATGAATCTTATTCTCCGGACTCCTCCGGAACTCCTCGTGATGTCCGGGATCCCATCCGAGACTCCGAATCACCATTCGTTCACTTCATCATTTAATTCATCGCAAAACCTAATTTCATCGGAACGTTAAGTGTGTGACCCTACGGGTTCGAGAATGCATAGACATGATCATATCAATAATTAATAGCGGGACCGGGATGTCCATATTAATTCCTATACACTCAACGAAAACCTTTTCTCGATTGAACCACGATGCCGGAGATTCAATTAATCTCATATATGATTCCCTTTGTCTCACGATATTTTACTTGCCCGAGATATAATCGTTGACATCCCCATGTCTAGTTTAATCTCGTTACCGGCAAGTTCTCTTTACTCGTCCATAATATAGGATCCCGGTGATTACAACTTAATCACATGTCTGCAGACTCTTGATGCTATATTACCGAGAAGGCCTGGAGATATCTTCTCCGTCACAAGGAGGGACAAATTCCACTCTCGATTCATATCACCCAACAACCCACCATCGGAGATACCTGAAAGCCACCTTTATAATCACCCAGTTACGAAGTGACGTTTGATGTCCACAAAGTATTCCTCCGGTGAACGGGAGTGATATAATCTCATGGTCTAAGGAAACTATATTTGGCATATTAAAAGTGTTGACAACAAAACTTTTGTGACACGATTAATTGCAACTCTTTATTTGGGTCATGTCCATCACACCATTACTCCTAATGATATGACTCCGTTATCAAGTGACTATAACAAGTCCATAGTTAGGAAACTCTAACTATCTCTTGATCAACGAACTAGTCCTGTAGAGGCTTACTAGGGACTCCGGGTGTTTATATTCCACACATGTATTATGTTTCCATTTAATACAATTATAGCATGGATAATAAACTATTATCATAAACTTGAATATGCTTAATAAACCATTTTATTATTGCCTCTAGGGCATATTCCCAACAGTCTCCCACTTGCACTAGAGTCAATAATCTAGTTTACATTTCCTCGATCCAACACCCATGGAGTCTCACTCATGAAGTCTCAGTGCTGATCATGTTTGCTTGTGGAAGAGGTTCTGTCCGTGCTATGTACTTTACAGCTCTTTATGTCCTTTGCAAAATTGTAACTGTCACCTAATTTGACATTACTTTATCATCACATGATAAACTTCCTATCATCCCATGATAAAACCATTATCATATAATGCATATAATATGTTTGGTTATAGAGTGAGATAATCATATCCTTTCATGCCCATATGTATGATTAGTCAAATGGACTTTCTCATAACACATGCATCTGGAACTCACTCAATCTTGAAACAACTTTCTCAAACCAAAATATTATATCTTATTTTAATCCTTGAATTAATCATATACTCATATATGTTGTTGACTTAACAAATCAACAGTGAGCCTTGTCACTTTGATATTTCCGATCATGCTTTCGCTGTGCTACTCTGCTATTAAGAGATCTCTAATTTAGTCTGGCTTTATGACTTCAACCAAGTCCACCATTTTCTAAATTTATCTCAATCTCATGAAAAATGACTCCTCATTCAACATGTTCTTACAATTAAGAACTCGGGCCACATATCGTCATATACAAACATATGGTTCTTATATGTCGAGACCTATGAACAATTCATATTGAATTCCAACATATCCTCCAACCATCAATTTTGTACTGAGTTCTCTAACTCAATGCTTCACCTATATATCACAATGAGATGAACCATTCTTCTCTTGTTTCATTTTGAACTCCTTCAAAATATTTAGGTTAGACATCTGACTTTAATGTTTATCAAACTTATCTATCCTCCATAGATACATTCATCTACATGAATATTTGACGTTCAAACTAACTTCATAATTTATGCATTGGTCCATGACAACATTTACAACATTTATGAAATCTCCATTTCATTCAAACACTATGTTGTAAACTCCCACTCAAATATATCTCATACACATATTAAATTGTGAAGCCACTTTGGCTCCCACTCAGAAATATGTTATCTTTATATTTGACCATGATTAATTAGCTCCCACTCAAACATATGTCACCACATATTTTGATTATGGAAATTAATTTCTGCTCTAACTTAATATATGTCACCACATATCTTAATTAGATCTCACTCAGTTTCTTATGCACTTTCTCGACACTTTGGACTCCTCCAAAACTCTTAACTTTTAAGATTCGAGAACTCATATACGAAACACCAGCACTTAGCTAGCTCTAAGTTTTATTTATTCCACACAAACTCTTTTGCCAAATAAATATGTGAAACATTCTTTTCACAAAATCAAGTAACAATTACTTTATGATTTAAACTTAAAGTAGAATGACTCTCAGTCACTTTCGTATTTAAAGTTTCTATTTCTTCTTCTGTAGTTTTGTAGGTATGTCTTGTTTCTCAAAACATGACAAGTAAATCATGAATATTATTTTGCAACTTTTGACAAAATTCATATTCTTGAAACCTACATCTCTTTAGACAAGCTAAACCAAAATTCAATGATCACCATCATCAAAAACCTTTTATGTGTCAAGTTTTAACCAACATAGCACTTTTCATATGTGCCACTTGATACATAAACATGCAAGGTTTAAGCTTTTCTAAACTTTATTCCAACAAATCTTTTATCCATGAAACAATTTCACGATAAAACCACTAAAATACATAACACAACCAAACACACTGGTTTGTTCCTTTTAGTCTCACATTGTGGAATCTCCATTCATAATCTCATATGAACATTCTACAAAACTTTATTTGCCTTGGTTTTAATTATCTCATAATTATTGAAACCACTATTTCACATAACTCATATGCGAAACGCAAATCATTAAATAGATCCTTTATTTAAAACAGGAGTGTTATCAAAATAAATCTAAATGATACCGATAAAACCTTAAAACCAAGAACCCTTCGTTTATGACCACATAATATCAAATATAATGTGACTACAATACTTTAGGTTTATCAAAACACCTTTTGAATAATCTCTAAACATTGTAATTTGTGATAACACTTGTCACAAGTCTCCATACTAAAACAATAACTCAAATATTTTGTCTCTTTTGATCAAATCGAAAAGACTCAATTATCTTGTTAACTTAATATCCTTTACTTCCAAAATCTCATCATGACATGAATAAATACTCATATTCACTCATCCATGATAAAAATAATGATGTCTTTTATTCACTGGAAAATACAACCAACACTTGTGTGTTGGGAATATGCCCTAGAGGCAATAATAAAATGGTTTATTAGCATATTCATGTTTATGATAATAGTTTATTCTCCATGCTATAATTGTATTAAATGGAAACATAATACATGTGTGGAATATAAACAACCAGGTGTCCCTAGTAAGCCTCTACCGGACTAGTTCGTTAGTCAAGAGATGGTTAGAGTTTCCTAACCATGGACTTGTTATAGTCACTTGATAACGGAGTCATATCATTAGGAGTAATGATGTGATGGACAAGACCCGAATAATAAAGAGTTGCAATTGATCGTGTCACAACAGTTTTATTGCCAACACTTTTAGTATGCCAAGTATAGTTTCCTTAGACCATGAGATTATGTCACTCCCGTTTACCGGAGGAATACTTTGTGGACATCAAACGTCACTTCGTAACTGGGTGATTATAAAGGTGGCTTTCAGGTATCTCCGATGGTATTTGTTGGGTGACATGAATCAAGAGTGGGATTTGTCCCTCCGTGTGACGGAGTAGATATCTCTGGGCCCTCTCGGTAATATAGCATCGGAAAGGTTGCAACCATGTGATTAAGTGGTAATCACGGTGATCCTATATTATGGACGAGTAAAGAGAATTTGCCAGGTAACGAGATTAAACTAGATATGGAGATATCGACGATCATATCTCGGGCAAATTAAATATCGGTGAGACAAAGGGAATCGTATATGAGATTAAGAATCTCCGGCATCGTGGTTCAATCGATAAAGAACTTCGTTGAATATGTGGGAGTCAATATGGGCATCCCGGTCCCGCTATTGATTATTGATATGATCATGTCTGCATGTTCTCGAACCCGTAGGGTCACACACTTAACGCTCCGATGTAGCTAGGGTTTACGATGAGATTTTTGATGGTATGAACGAATGGTGATTCGGAGTCTCGGATGGGATCCCGGACATCACGAGGAGTTCCGGAGTGGTCCGGAGAATAAGATTCATATAAGGAAAGTGGTTTCCGGAGGTATCGGAAAAGTTCCGGAATATTTCAGCAGGGCACCGGAAGGTTCTAGAAAGTTCTAGAGGAGTCTAGAAGTGGGACCCACCTAATGTAGGGGGCCCACATGGACCAAAGGGGGTGCAGCAACCACTTGGGCTGCGCACCACCTAGAGGTCCATATGGGCCTAGCCGGCCAAGGCAGGGAAAGGGGAGGCCAAGTCCTAGTTGGACTAGGTGGCCAGCCACCCCTAGTTGGAAAGGGCCCAAGCCCAAGTCCAGTTGGACTCGACTTGGGGGCCAAGTTGTGGGGGCCGGCCAGCCCCCCTCCAAACCCTAGCCGCCCCACTATAAAAGGAGGAGAGGGGAGGGGGTGCGGCACACCCTTGGTGGCTGCCCCTCTCACATGCCCTAGCCGCACCCCTCCTCCACCTCCCTCTTAGCCGCGCCACCCCTCCCTTGCAGGGCTGCCGTGCCACCTACCAAGCCGCACCACCCCTATGCCCTAGGGCTGCTGCGCCTTCTCCTCTCCCTCTCCCTCTCACATGGCTTGGCGAAGCCCTGTCGGACGGAGCACTCCATCATCAACGCCACCACAACCGTCGTGGTGCCGAGATCCATCTAGCCATCTCCACCTTGCTTGCGGGATCAAGAAGGAGGAGATCTACATCGAGCCGTACGTGTGGATACCGCGGAGGTGCTGCCCCTTGTGGCACCTTGTCGGATTGGACTTCGAGGAAATACATCTCCTCGCGACTAGATGAGTCTAGTTGCGGGGATCGACTAGCCAACCCCTGCACCAACAAAACGCGTTTGTTGATCTTCAAGGGTAAGAGATTGGATCTCATCTTCGCTACCTCCATCTAGTAGGTCTAGATCCTTGGGGTTTATTCCGCTTGCTGCGTAGGAAAATTTTTGTTTTCTATGCTGCGACCCCATCAGTGGTATCAGAGCCTAGATCTATTCGTAGATGTTGGTGCGATTAGAACACAAGTGTTGTGGGCGTTGATATTTTATGTTGCTACCTTCTCGCGTGCACTTTGCGTCTTTGCGGTATTGTGAGATGAAGCGGCCCGGACCAACCTTACTCGTCCACGCACGAGAGACCGGTTCCACGATTGACATGCAACTTGTTTTGCATAAGTGGCTGGCGGGTGTCTGTTTCTCTTGCTTTAGTGAAGATGCAATTTTCAATGGAAGGCCTTTCAAAAGGATGAGTAAATAAGCAACTACTATATCACCGTTGTGGTTTTGCGTAGATTAGAACGGTTCTATCTCGTTGACCCAAGCCACGTAAAAATTGCATAAACAAAGTAGAGGACGTCTAACTTGTTTTTGCAGAGAGGGTCATGTGATGTGGTATGGCCAATATGTGATTTGTGATAATGTATGCAATGATCATGTTTGTAATCTTTCGCGACTTGCATGTCGTCGAGTACGGCAACCGGCTGGAGCCATATGGTTGTCTTTTATTTTATGTGACCTGCGTGTCGATGAATCACCATGTAATTGCTTTACTTTATTGCTAAGAGTAGCATTAGTTGTAGTTGCAATAGTTGGTGGACAACCATGGTGATGGCGCCACGATGATGGAGATCATGCCGGAGATGGAGATCTTGCCGGTGCTTTGAAGATGGAGATCAAAAGCATAAGAAGAAAGGCCATATCATATCACAATTATGAATTGCATGTGATGTTAATCCCTTTTTGTGCACCTTATTGTTATGCTTAGATGTGATCGCGACGGTAGCATGATAAGGTGATCTCTCACGTTAATATCAAGATGTGTTCTCCCCTAGTATGCACCGTTGCCAAAGTTCTTCGTTTCGAAGCACCACGTGATGATCGGGTGTGATAGATTCTACGTTCACATACAACGGGTGTAAGCCAGTTTACACATGCGGAAATACTACGGTTTCCTTGACGAGCCTAGCATGTACAGACATGGCCTCGGAACACAAGAACCGAAAGGTTAAACACGAGTCATATGGATGATATGATCAACATGGCGATGTTCACCATTGAAGCTACATCATCTCACGTGATGATCGGTTGTGGTGTAGTGGATTTGGATCGTGTGTCACTAAACAACCAGAGAGATGTTGAGTTTAGTGGGAGTTCATTAAGATGAACTGAAATTATCATAAACAAAAGTCCAGATGTCTTTGCAAAAATCCTTGTAGATCATGGTTGACTACGGTAGTCAGTTCGTTGCTGAAAAACTGCGTCTCGATGGGTCAAAGTTGTTGAGTAGTACCTGCGTCCTGAAAGAAGTCCTAAACACCCATGCTCAGCTCTACGTGCTAGAAGAACCAATAGGAGATAAACCCAAATATTTCTGCAAGCAATGAAGAGTACATGGAGTGGTTTTGAACCACCTACTTGAAAGTCAAGTGGATGATGTGCACCTTCATGAATTCTGACCTAGGTAGACAATTCAAGAACTTGACTGCAATGGAGATTGTTGGTGAGTTGAAAAATAGTTTTTCAGCGCAAGTTAGAATTGCAAGGTTCGAATGTCTAAACGGTTTTCTTTCACTCAAGATGGAAGAGAACACTTGCTTGGAACAACACCTGAGGATAATGCATGAGATACATCATCGTCTAGTGCTTGTTTGGAACCACGAGATGAATGACGGTTTCGCGATAGGTGGGGTGATACGCTAGCTTCTCCCCAGCTTCAAGAATTGTGTCGGAGACTAGGTCATGGGAAGGGATTTGATCACTTTCTGTGAGTTTGTGTCTCGGCTGCGTCATGTCAAAGTGGAACCCATAGCAAGAGAAGTTGACAATGCAGAAAGTATATAGTGATATACAAGTTATAAGTGTTTAAGTCCAAATTGCAATTGTGGCGGTTTCGATAAGTATTTGATACTCATTCTGTTTTATGAAAACAGAACCTGCTACTTGAGATTTGCATAAAGGATATGGGAAGACGTTGCGGAATGGTGGCAATCAAGGAGTTGATGCTGGCAACGATCTGTCTCTACATTTATCATTTTGGATTAGAGGATTTGAATAAGTGTTGTAATCGAATTAAGTGTGATTTTAATTAGTGTGTCTTGCTTATGTGAGACGGTTATTCATGTTAAAGACAATGGTTGTTCTATTTTCATGAATGATCCTTTTTGGAATCACAAGTTTTGATTATAAGTGTATTATTCTTGTTATAATCTAAATGATAAATTGGTTGAACATTTATAAAATAAGAGACATACTAAAATATCCAAAACTTAATAATGACAATTGTTTTAGTCGTGCTAAAGATTGAATAAACATTTTGATGTTTTATCAATGCGCCTTGTTGAAGGAGTATGACTAAAATGCCACCCTTTGGAAGAGTGCCATGAATTGCCGAAAGTAAGCACAAGTGTTGGTTGTATTTTCAGCAAATGTTGGATGTCATTATTTTGTGCGCTCCATCATAAGTGATATGAGTAAATATATGTATTTATTCAAGTTATGATATTTGATGAGATCAAATAAATTTCTGGAGTTTAGGATATTAAGTTAACAAGAAAATTGAGTCTTTATGATTTGATCAAAAGAGACAAAATATTTGAGTTATATGTTAGTATGCGGACTTGTGAGAAGTGTTATCACAAATTACAATATTTAGAATATTTCAAAGGCGTTTGATATGTCCTAAGATATTGTAATCACACACTATTTGATATTGTGTGGTCTCAAAGAAGGGTTTTATTTCGGGGGGTTTAATAATAGCATTTAGATTTATTTGTTAAACACTCTGTTTAGAAATAAGGATCTATTTAATGATTTGCATTTCGCATATGAGTTATGTGAAACAGTGGTTTCATTAATTATGAGATAATTAGAAACTATTGCAAATAAAGTTTGTAGTATATTCATATGTGACTATGAATAGAGATTCCATAATGAGAGACTAAAAGGGACAAATCAATTGTTGATTGTGTTAAATGTTTTAGTGGATTTATCGTGAAAAGGTTTCATTGATAAAAGAATTGATGGAATGGAAAAGCTAAAACCTTGCTTGTTTATGTATCAAGTGGCACATATGTAAAGTGCTATGTTGGTTGAAACTTGACACATAAAGGAATTAATGATGGTGATCATTGAATTTCGGTTTAGCTTGTCTAAAGAAAAGTAGGATTCAAGAATATAAAATTTTGTCAGGTTACAAAATAATATTCATGATTTACTTGTCATGTTTGAGAAACAAGACATACCTACGAAACTACAAAGAAGAAATAGAAGCCTTAAATACGAAAGTGACTAAGAGTCATTCGATGTTAAGTTTAAATCACAAAGTAATTGTTGCTTGATTTTGTGAAAGTGATGTTTCACATATTTATTCCTCAAAAGGTGTTTTGTAGAGAATAAATAAAACTTAAAGCTAGTAGAGTACTAGCGTTTCGTATAAAGAGTTCTCGATATTAATAGTTAATTAAGAATTTTGGAGGTGTCCAAAATATCGAGAAATTACACGAGTGTGATCTAATTAAGATATGTGGCGACATATATTAAGTTAGAGCAGAAACTATTTTTCCAAGATCAAAATATGTGGTGACATATGTTTGAGTGGGAGCTAGTTAAATCATGGTCAAATATAATGATAACATATTTCTGAGTGGGAGCCAAAGTGGTTTCACAATTTAATATGTGTATGGTGTATATTTGAGTGGGAGTTTACAACATCTTGTTTGAGTGAAATGGAGATTTCATAAAATGTTGTAAATAAGTCAGGAACCAACGTATAACTTGTGAAGTTAGTTTGAAACATCAAATATCCATGGAGATGGATGTATCTATGGAGGATAGATATGTTTGATAAAGCATTATGTCATGATGTTTAACCTAAGTAAGATTTTGAAGGAGTTCAAAATAAAACAAGAGAAGAAAGGTTCATCTGCTTGTGAAAAATAGGTGAAACATTGAGTTGATTACTCAGTACAAAATGATGGTTGGAGGATATGTTAGAATTCGCTATGAATCGTTCATAGGACTAAACATATAAGAACCATGTGTTTGTATTTGACGATATGTGACCCAAGTTCTTGGTTAGAAGAACATGTTAAATGAGGAGTCATTTTTCATGGAGTTGAGATAATAGAATCTAGAGATTGGTAGACTTGGTTGAAGTCATAAAACCAAACTAGATTGGGGATCTCATGATAGCAGAAGCGCAGCGAAAGCATGATCGAAAATATCGAAGTGACATGATAGCACTGTCGATTTGTGAGTCTACAACATATAGGAGTATATGATTAATTCAAGGATTAAAAGATATAATATTATGGTTTGAGAAATTTTGTTTCAAGACTGAGTGAGTTCCGGGTGCACATGCTATGTGAAAGTTCTCTTGACTGATCATACGTCATGTAGGCATAAAAGGGAAACGAAAATCTCACTCTCTAACCAAATATATTATATTCATCATATGATGATGTGAGTTTATCATGTGATGATATGAGGTTTATCATGAGATGATAAAGTAATGTCAAATTAGGTGACATTGACGTTTTGCAAAGAACATAAAGAACTGTATAGTACAGAGCACGGACAGAACCTCTTCCACAAGCAAACATGATCAGCACTGAGACTCCATGAGTGTTAGACACCATGAGTGTTGGATCGAGAAAATGTAAACTAGATTATTGACTCTAGTGCAAGTGGGAGACTGTTGGGAATATGCCCTAGAGGCAATAATAAAATGGTTTATTAGCATATTCATGTTTATGATAATAGTTTATTCTCCATGCTATAATTGTATTAAATGGAAACATAATACATGTGTGGAATATAAACAACCAGGTGTCCCTAGTAAGCCTCTACCGGACTAGTTCGTTAGTCAAGAGATGGTTAGAGTTTCCTAACCATGGACTTGTTATAGTCACTTGATAACGGAGTCATATCATTAGGAGTAATGATGTGATGGACAAGACCCGAATAATAAAGAGTTGCAATTGATCGTGTCACAACAGTTTTATTGCCAACACTTTTAGTATGCCAAGTATAGTTTCCTTAGACCATGAGATTATGTCACTCCCGTTTACCGGAGGAATACTTTGTGGACATCAAACGTCACTTCGTAACTGGGTGATTATAAAGGTGGCTTTCAGGTATCTCCGATGGTATTTGTTGGGTGACATGAATCAAGAGTGGGATTTGTCCCTCCGTGTGACGGAGTAGATATCTCTGGGCCCTCTCGGTAATATAGCATCGGAAAGGTTGCAACCATGTGATTAAGTGGTAATCACGGTGATCCTATATTATGGACGAGTAAAGAGAATTTGCCAGGTAACGAGATTAAACTAGATATGGAGATATCGACGATCATATCTCGGGCAAATTAAATATCGGTGAGACAAAGGGAATCGTATATGAGATTAAGAATCTCCGGCATCGTGGTTCAATCGATAAAGAACTTCGTTGAATATGTGGGAGTCAATATGGGCATCCCGGTCCCGCTATTGATTATTGATATGATCATGTCTGCATGTTCTCGAACCCGTAGGGTCACACACTTAACGCTCCGATGTAGCTAGGGTTTACGATGAGATTTTTGATGGTATGAACGAATGGTGATTCGGAGTCTCGGATGGGATCCCGGACATCACGAGGAGTTCCGGAGTGGTCCGGAGAATAAGATTCATATAAGGAAAGTGGTTTCCGGAGGTATCGGAAAAGTTCCGGAATATTTCAGCAGGGCACCGGAAGGTTCTAGAAAGTTCTAGAGGAGTCTAGAAGTGGGACCCACCTAATGTAGGGGGCCCACATGGACCAAAGGGGGTGCAGCAACCACTTGGGCTGCGCACCACCTAGAGGTCCATATGGGCCTAGCCGGCCAAGGCAGGGAAAGGGGAGGCCAAGTCCTAGTTGGACTAGGTGGCCAGCCACCCCTAGTTGGAAAGGGCCCAAGCCCAAGTCCAGTTGGACTCGACTTGGGGGCCAAGTTGTGGGGGCCGGCCAGCCCCCCTCCAAACCCTAGCCGCCCCACTATAAAAGGAGGAGAGGGGAGGGGGTGCGGCACACCCTTGGTGGCTGCCCCTCTCACATGCCCTAGCCGCACCCCTCCTCCACCTCCCTCTTAGCCGCGCCACCCCTCCCTTGCAGGGCTGCCGTGCCACCTACCAAGCCGCACCACCCCTATGCCCTAGGGCTGCTGCGCCTTCTCCTCTCCCTCTCCCTCTCACATGGCTTGGCGAAGCCCTGTCGGACGGAGCACTCCATCATCAACGCCACCACAACCGTCGTGGTGCCGAGATCCATCTAGCCATCTCCACCTTGCTTGCGGGATCAAGAAGGAGGAGATCTACATCGAGCCGTACGTGTGGATACCGCGGAGGTGCTGCCCCTTGTGGCACCTTGTCGGATTGGACTTCGAGGAAATACATCTCCTCGCGACTAGATGAGTCTAGTTGCGGGGATCGACTAGCCAACCCCTGCACCAACAAAACGCGTTTGTTGATCTTCAAGGGTAAGAGATTGGATCTCATCTTCGCTACCTCCATCTAGTAGGTCTAGATCCTTGGGGTTTATTCCGCTTGCTGCGTAGGAAAATTTTTGTTTTCTATGCTGCGACCCCATCATTGTGTTTATTTTCAGCATCTCATGGCATTTTCAAAAAAAATGGCATTTTTAATCACACTACTTAGTGATGCGCATCAACATGCTCTTCAGCACTAATAGTACAATTAAAACAATTCTCATCATTAAGTATTGGATATTTTAGCATGTCTTTATTTTATAAGTGTTTAACTAATTATCGTTTAAATCTAGCAAAGGACAATAATCTCATAATCGAAACGTGATCTCCAAAAAGGATTACTCATGAAAATAGAACAACCACTTGTCTTTAACATGAATGACCGTCTCACAAACCGAGACACACTAATTTAAGATCACACTCAATTCGATTACAAAACCCATTCAAATCCTCTAATTTAAAACGATAAATGTAGAAGTAGAACATCGCCAGCATCAACTCCTTGATTGCCATCTTCCCGCGAAATCCACTCAGTCCCTCCATGCACTTCTCAAACGGCAGGCCCTGTTTTCATAAAACAGCACAAGTATCAAATACTTAGCTCACCATAAGTGTAAATGGGACATTTAAACATTTATAACTAGTATATCAAAATATACCTTCTGCGTTGGCTCCTCCGCCTGCTACGGGATTCCTTTCGATCTGACGAAGTCGAGACATCAGTTCCGGATAAGTGATCGAATCCCTTTCCTTGACATAGTCTCTGACACAATTCTTGAATTTTGGATGAAGCGAATGCAACAACCCATCTATCGCGAATTCGTCACTCATCTCCACATCCCAAGCATCCATAAGAGTGTGATATATCCTATACATCTTCTTCAGATGATCCTCTAAGCGATCATTTTCTTCCATCTTAGTTGAAAGAAACACACCCAGACCTTCAAACCTTGCAATTCTCACTTGTGCTATGAACATTTCCTTTAGCTTAGTGACAGTCTCAATGGCACTCAAGTTTGTGAATTGTTTGGATAGGTCTGAATTCATGAAGACACTCATCAACCAATTGACTTGAATGTGAGTCTTACTCCGGCTGAGCCAATCCATACGCTTGTTGTAACTCGCAGAAGCATCGGGTTTTTCTTCTAAGGGTTCATGTAACACGTAGAGCTGATCATTGGTTGATAGGACTTCTCTAAGACGTTCGTACCACTCGATGAAGTTTGACCCGTCAAGACGCAGCTCCTCAGCAAGAAACATACTACTGTAGTCGGCCATGATCTACAAGGATTTTGCAAAGACATCTTTAGGACACTTGTTTTATGACAATTTTAGTTCAATTTAATCAAATTAATGAACTCCCACTAAACTCAACATCTCTCCGGTTGATTAGTGACACACGATCCAAATCCACTACACCACCACCGATCATCACGTGAGATGATGTAGCTTCAATGGTGAACAACTCAGTGTTGATCATATCATTTATATGACTCGTGTTTAACCTTTCGGTTCCGTGTTCCCGAGGCCATGTCTGTACATGCTAGGCTCGTCAAGACAACCGTAGTATTTCCGCATGTGCAAACTGGCTTGCACCCGTTGTATGTGAACGTTGAATCTATCACACCCGATCATCACGTGATGCTTCGAAACGACGAACTTTCGCAACGGCGCATACTAGGGGAGAACACTTAATTATCTTGATATTAACATGAGAGATCACCTTATCATGCTACCGTCGCGATCAAATCTAAGCATAACAATAAGGTGCATAAAAAGGGATTAACATCACATGCAATTCATAATTGTGATATGATATGGCCTTTCTTCATATGCTCTTAGATCTCCATCTTCAAAGCACCGGCAAGATCTCCATCTCCGGCATGATCTCCATCATCTTGGCGCCATCACCATGGTTGTCCACCAACTATTGCAACTACAACTAATGCTACTCTTAGCAATAAAGCAAAGCAATTACATGGTGATTTCATTGACACGCAGGTCACATAAAATAATAGACAACCATATGGCTCCTGCCGGTTGCCGTACTCGTCGACATGCAAGTCGCGAAAATATTACAAACATGATCATTGCATACATTATCACAAATCACATTGGACATATCACATCACTTGACCCCCTCTGCAAAAACAAGTTAGACGCCTCTACTTTGTTTATGCAAATTTTACGTGGCTTGGGTCAACAAGATAGAACCGTTCTAATCTACGCAAAACCACAACGGTGATATAATAGTTGCTTATTTACTCATCCTTTTGAAAGGCCTTCCATTGAAAATTGCATCCTCACTAAAGCAAGAGAAACAGACACCCGCCAGCCACTTATGCAAAACAAGTTGCATGTCAGTCGTGGAACCGGTCTCTCGTGCGTGGACGAGTAAGGTTGGTCCGGGCCGCTTCAATCTCACAATACCACAAAGATGCAAAGTGCACGCGAGAAGGTAGCAACATAAAATATCAACGCCCACAACTCCTTGTGTTCTAATCGCATCAACACCTACGAATAGATCTAGGCTCTGATACCACTGAAGGGGTCGCAGCATGGAAAACAAAATTTTCTACGCGGCAAAGCGGAATAAACCCCAAGGATCTAGATCTACGAGATGAAGATAGCGAAGATGAGATCCAATCTCTTACCCTCGAAGATCAACAAACGCGTTTTGTCGGTGCAGGGGTTGGCTAGTCGATCCCCGCAACTAGACTCGTCTAGTCGCGAGGAGATGTATTATCCTCGAGATCCAATCCGGTGAAGTGCAGCAACGGGCAGCACCTCCGCGGCGTCCACACGTACAGCTCGATGAAGACGTCGACTCCTTGATCCCGCAAGCGAGAAGACGTGGCCTTGATGATCTCAGCAGCACGACGGTAGTGCCGGTGATGATGACGATCTCCGCGAGCAGGGCTTCGCCAAGCCAAGCAAGAGGAGAGGGAGAGGACAAGGCGGCGCAGCAGCCCTAGGGCATAGGGGTGGTGCGGCTATGGTGGAGAGGTGGAGGTGCGGCAGCCCTTCGGGGAGAAGAGGTGGCGCACTAGGGCTAGATGGGAGAGGGAGAGAGAGGGGGTGCGGCTGCCTCCAAGGTGTGTGGTGCGCACCCCCCCTCCCCTCCTTATATAGGTGGCGGCTAGGTCAAGGGGACGGGGCCGGCCGGCCCCTCCTTGCTTGCCCCCCAAGTTGGAGTCCAACAAGGACTCCTCCTTGGGCCCCTTTCCTAAAGGGGTGGGAGCCCACCTCCTAGTCCAACTAGGAGTGGGACTCCCCTCCTAGTCATGCCGCACCAGCCCATGTGGGCTTAGGTGGTGCGCCCCACCTAGGTGGTGGCTGCACCCCTTTGCACCATGTGGGCCCCATACAAATTATGGTCCCACTTCTAGACCCTTCTAGAACACTCCGGAACCTTCCGGTACCCTTTAAATAATTTCCGGAACTTTTCCGAAACCTCCGGAAACCACTTTCCATATATGAATCTTATTCTCCGGACTCCTCCGGAACTCCTCGTGATGTCCGGGATCCCATCCGAGACTCCGAATCACCATTCGTTCACTTCATCATTTAATTCATCGCAAAACCTAATTTCATCGGAACGTTAAGTGTGTGACCCTACGGGTTCGAGAATGCATAGACATGATCATATCAATAATTAATAGCGGGACCGGGATGTCCATATTAATTCCTATACACTCAACGAAAACCTTTTCTTGATTGAACCACGATGCCGGAGATTCAATTAATCTCATATACGATTCCCTTTGTCTCACGATATTTTACTTGCCCGAGATATAATCGTTGACATCCCCATGTCTAGTTTAATCTCGTTACCGGCAAGTTCTCTTTACTCGTCCATAATATAGGATCCCGGTGATTACAACTTAATCACATGTCTGCAGACTCTTGATGCTATATTACCGAGAAGGCCTGGAGATATCTTCTCCGTCACAAGGAGGGACAAATTCCACTCTCGATTCATATCACCCAACAACCCACCATCGGAGATACCTGAAAGCCACCTTTATAATCACCCAGTTACGAAGTGACGTTTGATGTCCACAAAGTATTCCTCCGGTGAACGGGAGTGATATAATCTCATGGTCTAAGGAAACTATATTTGGCATATTAAAAGTGTTGACAACAAAACTTTTGTGACACGATTAATTGCAACTCTTTATTTGGGTCATGTCCATCACACCATTACTCCTAATGATATGACTCCGTTATCAAGTGACTATAACAAGTCCATAGTTAGGAAACTCTAACTATCTCTTGATCAACGAACTAGTCCTGTAGAGGCTTACTAGGGACTCCGGGTGTTTATATTCCACACATGTATTATGTTTCCATTTAATACAATTATAGCATGGATAATAAACTATTATCATAAACTTGAATATGCTTAATAAACCATTTTATTATTGCCTCTAGGGCATATTCCCACAGTACTGACCCCTTCGGGGCTGCTATTCCAATGCAGCCAACAGGTTTGAAGTCTGACGACGTTAGCTTGGGAATCCCTCCGGCTAGGCTTGGCCTGGGCAGGGATATGGTGCCTTTGCTTATCTTCAGGACTCTTAGTCCAATTTGTATCTTGTCCGTAGCTGGACGCTACTCCGCTTCCGCTGTTCTTTTGGATCTTTGTATTGTATCTTTTGTTCTTGACTCGGTGAGTCGTTGTTGTATATATGTGCTTTTGTGGGTTCTATCGAGAACTGTTGTAATGTTATCACAATTCCACCCGCATAACATGTGTGTTGCGACGTGCATGTTATGCCTGGTGGGCGTCCTTTAGGATCGTTATTATGCGGATTTGGCTGAAATGCTCAACTCTGCATAGTACCGATCTTGGGGCGTTACAAAGTGGTATCAGAGCTCTGGTTCTTCGATACCCCACGGGTCCAGTCAGCCTGTAGGATACCCTAGCTAATGGTCGTTGTTGTAGAGTGTCAAAATTATTTTACTTAAAGTTATTTGGAAAGATCTCAATAGGAACTCTTGTTTATTCCTTATCCCTCTGCTATTCCCTCTCTTACCTTTGTGTGATTTAAATCTTCTCTCTTATCTATCTTCTGGTCATAGCATCTTCGTGGGTGGACGATCTGTTTGCCTTTATCCTAATAGGTTCGATCTTGGAAGCATCTCGACGGAAGGTCATCGCCATCGACGTGAGCAAGAACCTCTTGTTAGTGGTGTCGAGAAGATCAACATGGTGCGAGAAGATTCGATAGAATAACCCCGCTCTTTTCTCCCCCCCGACGGTAGCGTGGATCTCGGGGCGAGATCCCTTGTTAGTGGTGTCGGTTGTAATGCCCGGGGTTTTTCCCCAAATTAGAAATTGCCTGTTATTTTATTTTTGCATCAGCATGACATCAGCATCATCGCATCTCATATTTTGGCAACAAAAATTATTTTTATTAAACCCTATTTTATTTTTCTAAAATTGTCGGAAAAATATTTTACCGAGACAGTCGTCTCCGTTTTTGAAATTAATTGCCAATTTAAATTTGCAAAATAAAAATGTTTTTGAGACGCGAGAGAGTAGCCCAAAATCCGGCCCAAGCCCACCTAACCTGAAACCCTAGGGTTTCCCCCTGGCAGTTTTGTTTTCCTACCCCCTGGCATTTTGCAGCCACCCTCCTCCAGTTCCGGCGTTTTGCGAAGCTGCCCTTCCACCTCCTTTTTTTCCCCTTTTCCCCCTCCTTTTCTTTCTCTCTCCTTCCTTTTTCTTTTCTTCTTTTTCTTTTCCTCCCTTTCCTCTTATCTTTTCTCCTTCTTCCCGTGGCATCCCTTCACCCGCACGCACCCACCACCAGCTCCCCACCGCCGCGCGCTCCTCCTCTCCTCCTCCCCTGGCTCCCCTCTCCCTCGCCGGCTCCTCTCTGTCTCCTCTCCCGTGGTCGCCACCTTCCTCCTTTCCCCGGCCTGCTCCCCCCGGTGGCCCGGCTCCCCTGCACGTCCGTCCCCGTCGCCAGCGCCCCTCATCCGCGCCTCCTCCCCGGCCCGGTCGTCGCCCCGCCTCCGGCCAGCCGCCCTCTGCTTGACCTGCTCCTCATCCCCTCTTCCCAGCTACGCCGCCGAGCTCTCCTGCATCCCCGCTCCATCTCTGCCGCCCCTCACCATGCCGGCCCGTCTCCTGCTCTGTGGTCGCCTCCCTTCCCCAACGCCTCCCGCCTCCGTGCTCCTCCGAAGCTCCTCTCCCTCGAGCCCATGGTGGCATGCTGTTGCTGTACGGCTGTTCCTCATATCTGTCCCGTGTTTGCTGCTGATGGCCGGTGACTCCCCGTGTTCCCCGTTCTCGTCTTGTGTTCCCGGCGCGCCCGCTACGTGTTTGTTGTCTTGACTGCAAGGACACAGTGCCCTTTTCCTGCGGCCGTTCACCTTTGTAGTCTCCATGTGATGTGGTGTTGTGCGTGCCTCCGTGTGTTTTTCTCCCGGCGCCGTGTCTCCGTTCCCGTCCCCGTGTTCGTCCCCGGTGCCTCTCCGATGCCGTGTCCCCGTCGGGAAGCCATCCCCGATGTTCCCGTTTTGAGTTCCCCGGTGCTTCCCCGATGTTCCCCGTTTCCTTCCCGACGTTTTCCCATCGTGAAGCCTTTTCCGTTCCCGTCGTGAAGACCCAACCGCCAAGTTCCCATTTCAGATTCCATCGTGAAGCCGGCGACCCGACCGAGTGGATACGACGAGTTCTTCTTCCACGACGACCGTGCGGATACGACAAGATCTTCCCCGACCGGAACCGCCGAGTTCTTCGATGCCGTGATCCCCGACCATCGTGAACCCCGACAACCCCGAAGCCCGGAACGACAAGGTCCGCAACGACGACGACCCGAGTACGACTACTTCCCTGACGTCGATTACCTCCACTACATCAACCGGAACGACTACTTCGACTACTTCCACGACGTCGACTACCTCGACTACTCCGACTCCGGATGAACGACTACTTCGACTACTTCGACTACGACGACGACGACGACTACTTCCGCTCCAAATCCGAAGTTTCTCGTTCCCGATGTGCGACCCCAACCCTAAACCCCTATATGCGATATATATCCGTATCTTATAAAATCATGCATGCTTAATCAACATCGCACCTTTATCCATTTAGTCAAATTAAATCAATTTAATTATGGGATTTGTCCGGTGCATCTATATTTGTACCGATCCCATTTAATATGCTTTGCCATGTGATAGGGAATAAAATTGGACAACCTTTAATTTGTCATGCATCATGTCATCAACATGCCGCTTCTTTTGCCGTAGAGTAAAATGCATCTTTTTCGTTGCCCAGTGTTTGTTGCTTCTTCGGGAATAGGACGATGAGTTGATGTGAGCAACGACAGGTTCTGCTACCTCTACCGGATTGCAGGCAAGTGATACTCCCTTGCTATCTTTGCTTGTCTTCTGTTTCTTACACCTCCCATCTTTTGTTCCTTGCTAGCCTTATGTTGCGATGCTTGTGTCTCGATCCTATATGCATGTTTCCCTTGCAGCCATGATATAGCCACACCCCTACATCCTATTACCCTGTTGCTTGTTTACCTTGTTGGCCTTGCGAGTCCTAGTGCATGCTTAGGTGCTTTGCTTCAGTCTTGTTATCTCTTTTGTCTAGTCTTGTTGATAACATGGTAGCTAGACTCAACTTAAATGGTAATCTTTAATTTCTGTTGCGATGGGAATAACTTAATTAAAGATAAGGCACCGGCGGAAGGCCAATCGTGGTGATTTGTTCTGCTAGTGTCGCCTAGGACCCGAGTTCTTTTCCGCTGATCCAAGACTGAGCGCACTAACCACATGTGGGAGTTCTATGGGCCTCCCCGCAATCTATTACCGGATCCTCAAACTTGTCCAGGATGCCACAAGTAGTTCGGGTGTTTCGATAGAAGTTGCGGACCGTGCGTTAATCGCATGTGGACGGAGGGGCAATCGTATGAGTGTTCCCTCCCGAAGCCGTTCTCGCATCGGTTAGGCCCACCTCGAAGCTTCGGCCGGACTCTCAAGGTGGATCAGTCCTAGCTAGGTGGCTCCCTGGACTTGTTTGTAGAGAAGGGAAGCATTGCGTCGAAACCTCCACCGGTACACCTCTAAGCGAGAGTTTCGATGCGTGTGGGTTCATTGGTGCATCCCTGCAGGGTTAAATCTTTTCGAAAAGCCGTGTCCGCGGTTATGGACGACTTGGTGAAATGCGCTGGCTAAAAAGATCATAGACAACTTGCACCTTATAATGATAATAACTTGACTAGTAAGATAGATCACTTGAATAATAACCCATAAAACTTGTCAACCGTGTGAGTGCCCGGACTTCTTCCTCGTGGGTTGAGGATACGAGGGAGTCGTTTTAGGGCGGGTTTGTTTGGTGTGTAGTATAGTTGGCTCCTCATGCGCTCTCTTACCTTGTCTCTGATAGACGAAAGTTGTAGCGTGTCTCTATAAGTTGTTAGTGCTGCTTGCCGCCTCAATCGCTAACCCTCTTTCCCCGGAATTCCAGCTTTGATATCTTGTGAGTATTACTTGCCAGTACTGTTTTATAGTACTTGAAGGGGTCGCAGCATGGAAAACAAAATTTTCTACGCGGCAAAGCGGAATAAACCCCAAGGATCTAGATCTACGAGATGAAGATAGCGAAGATGAGATTCAATCTCTTACCCTCGAAGATCAACAAACGCGTTTTGTCGGTGCAGGGGTTGGCTAGTCGATCCCCGCAACTAGACTCGTCTAGTCGCGAGGAGATGTATTATCCTCGAGATCCAATCCGGTGAAGTGCAGCAACGGGCAGCACCTCCGCGGCGTCCACACGTACAGCTCGATGAAGACGTCGACTCCTTGATCCCGCAAGCGAGAAGACGTGGCCTTGATGATCTCAGCAGCACGACGGTAGTGCCGGTGATGATGACGATCTCCGCGAGCAGGGCTTCGCCAAGCCAAGCAAGAGGAGAGGGAGAGGACAAGGCGGCGCAGCAGCCCTAGGGCATAGGGGTGGTGCGGCTATGGTGGAGAGGTGGAGGTGCGGCAGCCCTTCGGGGGGGAAGAGGTGGCGCACTAGGGCTAGATGGGAGAGGGAGAGAGAGGGGGTGCGGCTGCCTCCAAGGTGTGTGGTGCGCACCCCCCCCTCCCCTCCTTATATAGGTGGCGGCTAGGTCAAGGGGAGGGGGCCGGCCGGCCCCTCCTTGCTTGCCCCCCAAGTTGGAGTCCAACAAGGACTCCTCCTTGGGCCCCTTTCCTAAAGGGGTGGGAGCCCACCTCCTAGTCCAACTAGGAGTGGGACTCCCCTCCTAGTCATGCCGCACCAGCCCATGTGGGCTTAGGTGGTGCGCCCCACCTAGGTGGTGGCTGCACCCCTTTGCACCATGTGGGCCCCATACAAATTATGGTCCCACTTCTAGACCCTTCTAGAACACTCCGGAACCTTCCGGTACCCTTTAAATAATTTCCGGAACTTTTCCGAAACCTCCGGAAACCACTTTCCATATATGAATCTTATTCTCCGGACTCCTCCGGAACTCCTCGTGATGTCCGGGATCCCATCCGAGACTCCGAATCACCATTCGTTCACTTCATCATTTAATTCATCGCAAAACCTAATTTCATCGGAACGTTAAGTGTGTGACCCTACGGGTTCGAGAATGCATAGACATGATCATATCAATAATTAATAGCGGGACCGGGATGTCCATATTAATTCCTATACACTCAACGAAAACCTTTTCTCGATTGAACCACGATGCCGGAGATTCAATTAATCTCATATACGATTCCCTTTGTCTCACGATATTTTACTTGCCCGAGATATAATCGTTGACATCCCCATGTCTAGTTTAATCTCGTTACCGGCAAGTTCTCTTTACTCGTCCATAATATAGGATCCCGGTGATTACAACTTAATCACATGTCTGCAGACTCTTGATGCTATATTACCGAGAAGGCCTGGAGATATCTTCTCCGTCACAAGGAGGGACAAATTCCACTCTCGATTCATATCACCCAACAACCCACCATCGGAGATACCTGAAAGCCACCTTTATAATCACCCAGTTACGAAGTGACGTTTGATGTCCACAAAGTATTCCTCCGGTGAACGGGAGTGATATAATCTCATGGTCTAAGGAAACTATATTTGGCATATTAAAAGTGTTGACAACAAAACTTTTGTGACACGATTAATTGCAACTCTTTATTTGGGTCATGTCCATCACACCATTACTCCTAATGATATGACTCCGTTATCAAGTGACTATAACAAGTCCATAGTTAGGAAACTCTAACTATCTCTTGATCAACGAACTAGTCCTGTAGAGGCTTACTAGGGACTCCGGGTGTTTATATTCCACACATGTATTATGTTTCCATTTAATACAATTATAGCATGGATAATAAACTATTATCATAAACTTGAATATGCTTAATAAACCATTTTATTATTGCCTCTAGGGCATATTCCCAACAGTACTGACCCCTTCGGGGCTGCTATTCCAATGCAGCCAACAGGTTTGAAGTCTGACGACGTTAGCTTGGGAATCCCTCCGGCTAGGCTTGGCCTGGGCAGGGATATGGTGCCTTTGCTTATCTTCAGGACTCTTAGTCCAATTTGTATCTTGTCCGTAGCTGGACGCTACTCCGCTTCCGCTGTTCTTTTGGATCTTTGTATTGTATCTTTTGTTCTTGACTCGGTGAGTCGTTGTTGTATATATGTGCTTTTGTGGGTTCTATCGAGAACTGTTGTAATGTTATCACAATCCCACCCGCATAACATGTGTGTTGCGACGTGCACGTTATGCCTGGTGGGCGTCCTTTAGGATCGTTATTATGCGGATTTGGCTGAAATGCTCAACTCTGCATAGTACCGATCTTGGGGCGTTACAAAGTGGTATCAGAGCTCTGGTTCTTCGATACCCCACGGGTCCAGTCAGCCTGTAGGATACCCTAGCTAATGGTCGTTGTTGTAGAGTGTCAAAATTATTTTACTTAAAGTTATTTGGAAAGATCTCAATAGGAACTCTTGTTTATTCCTTATCCCTCTGCTATTCCCTCTCTTACCTTTGTGTGATTTAAATCTTCTCTCTTATCTATCTTCTGGTCATAGCATCTTCGTGGGTGGACGATCTCTTTGCCTTTATCCTAATAGGTTCGATCTTGGAAGCATCTCGACGGAAGGTCATCGCCATCGACGTGAGCAAGAACCTCTTGTTAGTGGTGTCGAGAAGATCAACATGGTGCGAGAAGATTCGATAGAATAACCCCGCTCTTTTCTCCCCCCCGACGGTAGCGTGGATCTCGGGGCGAGATCCCTTGTTAGTGGTGTCGGTTGTAATGCCCGGGGTTTTTCCCCAAATTAGAAATTGCCTGTTATTTTATTTTTGCATCAGCATGACATCAGCATCATCGCATCTCATATTTTGGCAACAAAAATTATTTTTATTAAACCCTATTTTATTTTTCTAAAATTGTCGGAAAAATATTTTACCGAGACAGTCGTCTCCGTTTTTGAAAATTAATTGCCAATTTAAATTTGCAAAATAAAAATGTTTTTGAGACGCGAGAGAGTAGCCCAAAATCCGGCCCAAGCCCACCTAACCTGAAACCCTAGGGTTTCCCCCTGGCAGTTTTGTTTTCCTACCCCCTGGGTTTTTGCAGCCACCCTCCTCCGGTTTCGGCGTTTGCAAAGCTGCCCTTCCTCCTCCTTTTTTTCCCCTTTTCCCCCTCCTTTTCTTTCTCTCTCCTTCCTTTTTCTTTTCTTCTTTTTCTTTTCCTCCCTTTCCTCTTATCTTTTCTCCTTCTTCCCGTGGCATCCCTTCACCCGCACGCACCTACCACCAGCTCCCCACCGCCGCGCGCTCCTCCTCTCCTCCTCCCCTGGCTCCCCTCTCCCTCGCCGGCTCCTCTCTGTCTCCTCTCCCGTGGTCGCCACCTTCCTCCTTTCCCCGGCCTGCTCCCCCCGGTGGCCCGGCTCCCCTGCACGTCCGTCCCCGTCGCCAGCGCCCCTCATCCGCGCCTCCTCCCCGGCCCGGTCGTCGCCCCGCCTCCGGCCGGCCGCCCTCTGCTTGACCTGCTCCTCATCCCCTCTTCCCAGCTGCGCCGCCGAGCTCTCCTGCATCCCCGCTCCATCTCTGCCGCCCCTCACCATGCCGGCCCGTCTCCTGCTCTGTGGTCGCCTCCCTTCCCCAACGCCTCCCGCCTCCGTGCTCCTCCGAAGCTCCTCTCCCTCGAGCCCGTGGTGGCATGCTGTTGCTGTACGGCTGTTCCTCATATCTGTCCCGTGTTTGCTGCTGATGGCCGGTGACTCCCCGTGTTCCCCGTTCTCGTCTTGTGTTCCCGGCGCGCCCGCTACGTGTTTGTTGTCTTGACTGCAAGGACACAGTGCCCTTTTCCTGCGGCCGTTCACCTTTGTAGTCTCCATGTGATGTGGTGTTGTGCGTGCCTCCGTGTGTTTTTCTCCCGGCACCGTGTCTCCGTTCCCGTCCCCGTGTTCGTCCCCGGTGCCTCTCCGATGCCGTGTCCCCGTCGGGAAGCCATCCCCGATGTTCCCGTTTTGAGTTCCCCGGTGCTTCCCCGATGTTCCCCGTTTCCTTCCCGACGTTTTCCCATCGTGAAGCCTTTTCCGTTCCCGTCGTGAAGACCCAACCGCCAAGTTCCCGTTTCAGATTCCATCGTGAAGCCGGCGACCCGACCGAGTGGATACGACGAGTTCTTCTTCCACGACGACCGTGCGGATACGACAAGATCTTCCCCGACCGGAACTGCCGAGTTCTTCGATGCCGTGATCCCCGACCATCGTGAACCCCGACAACCCCGAAGCCCGGAACGACAAGGTCCGCAACGACGACGACCCGAGTACGACTACTTCCCTGACGTCGATTACCTCCACTACATCAACCGGAACGACTACTTCGACTACTTCCACGACGTCGACTACCTCGACTACTCCGACTCCGGATGAACGACTACTTCGACTACTTCGACTACGACGACGACGACGACTACTTCCGCTCCAAATCCGAAGTTTCTCGTTCCCGATGTGCGACCCCAACCCTAAACCCCTATATGCGATATATATCCGTATCTTATAAAATCATGCATGCTTAATCAACATCGTACCTTTATCCATTTAGTCAAATTAAATCAATTTAATTATGGGATTTGTCCGGTGCATCTATATTTGTACCGATCCCATTTAATATGCTTTGCCATGTGATAGGGAATAAAATTGGACAACCTTTAATTTGTCATGCATCATGTCATCAACATGCCGCTTCTTTTGCCGTAGAGTAAAATGCATCTTTTTCGTTGCCCAGTGTTTGTTGCTTCTTCGGGAATAGGACGATGAGTTGATGTGAGCAACGACAGGTTCTGCTACCTCTACCGGATTGCAGGCAAGTGATACTCCCTTGCTATCTTTGCTTGTCTTCTGTTTCTTACACCTCCCATCTTTTGTTCCTTGCTAGCCTTATGTTGCGATGCTTGTGTCTCGATCCTATATGCATGTTTCCCTTGCAGCCATGATATAGCCACACCCCTACATCCTATTACCCTGTTGCTTGTTTACCTTGTTGGCCTTGCGAGTCCTAGTGCATGCTTAGGTGCTTTGCTTCAGTCTTGTTATCTCTTTTGTCTAGTCTTGTTGATAACATGGTAGCTAGACTCAACTTAAATGGTAATCTTTAATTTCTGTTGCGATGGGAATAACTTAATTAAAGATAAGGCACCGGCGGAAGGCCAATCGTGGTGATTTGTTCTGCTAGTGTCGCCTAGGACCCGAGTTCTTTTCCGCTGATCCAAGACTGAGCGCACTAACCACATGTGGGAGTTCTATGGGCCTCCCCGCAATCTATTACCGGATCCTCAAACTTGTCCAGGATGCCACAAGTAGTTCGGGTGTTTCGATAGAAGTTGCAGACCGTGCGTTAATCGCATGTGGACGGAGGGGCAATCGTATGAGTGTTCCCTCCCGAAGCCGTTCTCGCATCGGTTAGGCCCACCTCGAAGCTTCGGCCGGACTCTCAAGGTGGATCAGTCCTAGCTAGGTGGCTCCCTGGACTTGTTTGTAGAGAAGGGAAGCATTGCGTCGAAACCTCCACCGGTACACCTCTAAGCGAGAGTTTCGATGCGTGTGGGTTCATTGGTGCATCCCTGCAGGGTTAAATCTTTTCGAAAAGCCGTGTCCGCGGTTATGGACGACTTGGTGAAATGCGCTGGCTAAAAAGATCATAGACAACTTGCACCTTATAATGATAATAACTTGACTAGTAAGATAGATCACTTGAATAATAACCCATAAAACTTGTCAACCGTGTGAGTGCCCGGACTTCTTCCTCGTGGGTTGAGGATACGAGGGAGTCGTTTTAGTGCGGGTTTGTTTGGTGTGTAGTATAGTTGGCTCCTCATGCGCTCTCTTACCTTGTCTCTGATAGACGAAAGTTGTAGCGTGTCTCTATAAGTTGTTAGTGCTGCTTGCCGCCTCAATCGCTAACCCTCTTTTCCCGGAATTCCAGCTTTGATATCTTGTGAGTATTACTTGCCAGTACTGTTTTATAGTACTGACCCCTTCGGGGCTGCTATTCCAATGCAGCCAACAGGTTTGAAGTCTGACGACGTTAGCTTGGGAATCCCTCCGGCTAGGCTTGGCCTGGGCAGGGATATGGTTCCTTTGCTTATCTTCAGGACTCTTAGTCCAATTTGTATCTTGTCCGTAGCTGGACGCTACTCCGCTTCCGCTGTTCTTTTGGATTTTTGTATTGTATCTTTTGTTCTTGACTCGGTGAGTCGTTGTTGTATATATGTTCTTTTGTGTGTTCTATCGAGAACTGTTGTAATGTTATCACAATTCCACCCGCATAACGTGTGTGTTGCGACGTGCACGTTATGCCTGGTGGGCGTCCTTTAGGATCGTTATTATGCGGATTTGGCTGAAATGCTCAACTCTGCATAGTACCGATCTTGGGGCGTTACACCGGGCGCGTCTTGACAACCCCTTTTCCACTCCACATATGGGCTAGGTTGGAGATGTTCTGATGTCTTATCCGAGATCACAATCTCTCATGCGGTAGAATGCGGTAAGCTTCGTAGAAAATGGTTCACATGCAGCCAACCCGGCGGGGAAGTGGACAATGGCACGAGTGCGGCTATATGGCTCCCGGATTTCGGGTAGCCCTTTATTTAAAATTTCATAAATTTCAGATTTAAAACTTAAAAAATATTCGAAAAAAAAAACCATGACGTGGTCAACACTTTGTTCTATCTGTCCGTAAAATTTTCAATACGAAATACCATGTATTCTAGCCTTGCAAAAATGACAATTATGCAGATCTAGGGCATGGATAGTGCATATTTCAAATCTCCAAAAATTTGTTGGATTTGTCTTCTTTGCTGAGCCCAAAATATGAAATATTTCACACTGAATAAATTTGCACGCTCGTAGTGTATAGAGTTAGCTACTTCCAGATAACAAACTTTTTTGCAACATTTAAAAAAATATCTAAACGGGCTACCTGTATAGCGAAGTACAGTAGCAAACTCAGCACAGATGGATGGATGGATGGAGCCATGGAGGTGGTCCGTTCTTCCACTTGCTCTCCAGTCGTCACGAGGAAAGGGTTTATTCTCCCTTCTCCACGGACTTGGGCCAGGAATGGGCCGGTGCGTGCATGCACCCTTGTGTTGTGGTGGGGGGCGTGACAGGCCCTCCTGTTGGATTCGATCCAAGGAAACAGTTGCAGCTCCGAAACATTACTCGCTAGGATTTCATGCTTTCTGTGAATGAATTACCTGGGCACAAGAAACAAAATTCCATATCCATTCCCTAGGTAAGACCGGCACACCATCTGTAGGGCAGCGTATTTTTATCATTTGTTCTGTGCAATCTAGAGGCAAACGGATCATAAAAACAGTAAGCAGCGCGTTTCTCCCCGCACACAACGGCCTACGGGTTCCTCGTTGGTTCATTTGTTTATACTCCCAAGCTGACCCAGGACAAGATCTGTGCAAGGTTCAACGCTTTTTTTTTTGAAAGTACATACGTATAAATTAAGCCAGAAACATACAAAGTACAACATATGTACATACGGAAACGACAGATCGATCCAGAAGGATCCAACGCACCGTACAAATTACAGAAAGGACCCTGAGAGAAAACGAAATTACAACGAAGTCCTCCGAGCTTTCTGCTCCACCAGCACGGACGCATCCACCTTCTCCGAGGCCGAGACGCCGCGAGGAAGAGGAGCACCCACCAGCAAACCCAAGGCCGAAGTAGCCCCATCGCCCAAAGGCTTTAAAGACCCCGAGAAGGAGTACACAGGGTACCCACCTAACGCTGTGGCGTGCAGGGCGGGGACGTGCCCCGAGCAAAACGTCGACCACCAGATCCGGCCACTCCAGTCGCCGCCGGCGAGGAGAAGAACCAGATCCGCCATCCACACACCGACGAACCAGCACGGACGTCACGATCTTCCGGATCCTCACCAGCCGCAGCAGACCGGCGACTGAAGCTCCGGCACACCATCTCCCTCTTTCCCACCGGTGCTGGAGGGGGCACCGGCAAGACGCGGCGAAGAGGAAGAAGCAAAAGTCCATAACAGGGCCGTCGCCGCGCCGACGACCCTGCCTAGACATCATGGCCTGGCATCTCCGCGCCGTCGAAGCAGAGCACCGACGAGACGAAGAAGACGAAGCAAACACAGGCGGCGGCGACGACACACCACCCCGCAGACAGCAACAGAAAAGCTAGAACCTAACTATCTGTACAGAGATCCGGCCGGAGATCCAACCTCCCTCCCCTTCCTGACGGCACCAGGCCACCGGAGAAGAAGAGGATGGCGGAATCCCCGGCGGGAAGATTAGTCGCCCTCGGTTCGCCTCCTCTCTACTGTAGAAAGGGATAGGAAACGAGAGGAAGGTTGGTTCTGTCGCACTTGGGTTCAACGCTTGATGCCAAAGGAGTAACAAGATTTCAGCCCCACCGCTGCACAAGTTGGTCCATTTCTGTTCACCGATTTCCAAATCACCTTTGCACAAATCTGGATAGAAAATCCATGAGAACAGATCCTAGCTGCACTGACGAATAAATAGCCGGAAGGGATCAAAAAAAAGTCTAATAGAACCCTTATTTTAGCCCAGAAACCATATACACTCCCTAGGAAAAAATAAACCATATACTCCCAAGAATGCAGTACTTGTATAGTTGTATTCAATACTCATCAACGTGCAAGACCTTTCAGACCCAAGAATACACAGATGAAGTCTACATATACACAAAGACAGCCCCTGGCGCTACGGCAGTCAGGACCGCTTTTCTCTATCTCTCTATCTCTCTCTCAAAAGAAAATTTCCCGAGGGTAAAAAAAAACATGATTTACCACTACGCACCCATGCATACAGCTAGCGAAAAAGAATGGATAAACCGTGTGAAAAAAGGAGCCTAAAGAGCTGGGGCTCCACCATTACTCGACAGCAACTTCCTTCGCCACCATGTCCCTGTTCACCACAAGCTTCCCCTCTTCGTCCCTGGTGAAAAGCTTCTCCACCAGCTCGTCCCAGCTGGTTCTAGATTTTGGTTCTGAGGTCGTCTCGCTCTGAGTGTCGGAGGACGGTGCGTCGGCGCCAGCAGCCTCCTGGTTTTCCTCCTCGGAGATGTCTATTGCGTGTGGGACCTCCAAGGTTTTTGCTCTGTGGAGTGCGCTCTTATGTTCATCCTTGAAACTTTGCAATCTCTCCATCTTTTGTTCAGCAGGTGGAGTCGTCGCCTTCTCGTTTTCCTTCATTAGCTGCACAAAGACGTAGCGATGAACACTTATGATCGTAAATAAACAAATAAATATTGATTTTACAGCTGTGGAATGCAGTGCTGCAACTGTAAGCTCCAGCAAAACCGTAATACTCTGTTGCAGAAAGGAAATACTAACATTTAGGCAACTATTAGGCATGCCAATTTGCGGTTAACAAAATGTTTCTGGACAGTTTAGTCGGTTACCATTATATTCCAAGTCAATTCATTTCATTACTAGTAAAACCATGGCCTATGGCCTGGAGGTATCACCTTCCTTTTTCCGAAAAAAAAATATTAGTAAAACTAAGTCTGACTTCCACAGATACTTTACATTATGATGTACTGCAGAACACTTGATCTTTCATCGAATTTAGTTCACTGTCTCTCGACTGGCTAGAGGTAAACCTACTAGCCCAGCCCAACCCTGCTCGAGGCTTGGCCTCTCCAGTGCTCATGGTAGTTTGTTCTGAATAAAAATGCCGCAGGTGCTATGCCTTTTGGTTGAGCTTTTTTTCTTGGGAAAGAAAGTGTGCAGAAGAGCAAGGTAACAAGAAAAATAAGAAAAGGGATAAGGTCATTGTTTGTTCTGCATCCCCAAAGCGTACAAATTTTCAGCCAAGTCCATATATGTGGCCTACCTAAATGTGTTCTGGCCGAGCTTTTTTTCTTGGGAAATGAAGTGTGCTGAAGAGAAAAGTATCAAAAAAAGGGATAAGGTTATTGTTTGTTCTGTATCGCTACCGTACCAAATGTTCTTCCATGTCTAAATATTTGGCCTCCCGAAATGTGGAGGACTCTCAAGCATGAACACCCCCCTATAAGTTTTTTAATCAAGCTTAGGTACAGAAATTGTGTAGTTACTTGTACAGGCTAGGAAGATCACATAGTGCATGTACATTGTTTCTGTCTATGTAAAATTTTTTGAATGATGCTCCTGGTAAACAACGAGGAGACTATTACTTTCAATCCTGCCCCCTTCTTAATAAGTTCCTGTTAAAGAACCTAAAAGTGCAACAGCTCCATGCCTCCACCCTTAGTCCAACACTCACAGTTTACAGTTAAGTTACACTGGCATATAATGCATGTTGTTCTGAAAGATAGCAATTTATGGTTAACCCTTCTTAAGCTAAGCTGAAAGAAGCCCAATTGAGGTGTGCACCGATCTAAGATGGGGCCTGGGCTTTGAGCGAAGTTTAGGCTAATAGGTGTACAACAAGGTCATTCAAGGCAACAATTTAAGACAGATCCACAGAAAGGTAATCCGTAATATTACATAGTAGGCCCCCTTTTGGAGTATACCAAGTCACATACATAATATTCGTATTATGCTTAATATCACATTGACATATAAGCATAATGAACAGACTTAGTAACCAAGATAATATGCCAACAACACGATGCTAACTGTTCGCAAGCTATGACAAAACATTTCCCTCCACAGCATAGAGTATAGCATGTGCATACCTCTAAAGCCTTTGTTGATTCTCGTTCAATCCAAATAATCCCATGATCGGCAGTTGTACTGCACGATAACACAATATGCTCAAACCGTCCATCCACTGGAATAGCAGTTCTCACCTCAGGTGGGTATCTTCCACATCTACAAATGAGTAGTAGCTGTTTTATTATATGCTCAATGTGGCAAAGTTCTTAGGAATCTATTTCTCAGGTTTCTGCATGCTATATTATTCATATATAACGATTGTGTGAACAGTAAAGACATACATGTGTATTACAGACTGTACTGGATCATACATTGTGCTATCTCTGATTTGCAGGGTGCACATAAAGCAGAAAGCAATAGAAGTGTAGTATTGCAATATTTAACCTTGTTGAGTCCTATAGGATTGAAACACATGATTTGCACACAGATGGTGTTTGATTACACTATATGGAAAGAATAAGGGTCTTTCCAAGAGGTCAGGGACGGAGCCAGCCACTAGCCTTGGAGGGGCACAACTGTGTTGGCGGGGGCAAAATAGCTGAAAATCACCAAGCATAAGCATGATTCTTAGGTAGTTTAGGAAGAAAATTAGATTGTTGGGGGTGGCTTAGCCCCTGCTCGCCCCCCCCCCCCCCTTCCTCCGTCCCTGCAAGAGGTTATAAATTTTCCCTGCGGCGGGTTCTATAGGACTGCGATCCGGCCTGCGATGTTATATGGCGCAGAATGTTGGCCAACCAAGAGGCGACATATCCAAAAACTAGGTGTAGCAGAGATGCGCATGTTGAGATGGATATGTGGCCACACAAGAAAGGACCGGGTCCGGAATGATGATATACGTCAAAGAGTTGGCGTATCACCGATTGAAGAGAAGCTTGTCCAACACCGTCTAAGATGGTTTGGACATATACAACGTAGGCCTCCAGAAGCGCCAGTGCATATCGGCAGGATAAAGCGGGCTGAGAATGTTAAGAGGGGTCGTGGTAGACCAAACTTGACATGGGAGGAGTCCGTTAAGAGAGACCTGAAGGATTGGAACATCACCAAAGAACTAGCCATGGACAGAGGTGCGTGGAAGTTAGCTATCCACGTGCCAGAACCATGACCTGGCTTCGAGATCTTATGGGTTTCAACTCTAGCCTACCCCAACTTGTTTGGGACTGAAAGGCTTTGTTGTTGTTTAATATAGTGCTGCGAAATCCTTGCTCACAAATGTGTAAGCAAGCTTCGTTCTCTGAAAGGGACATGAACGCTGAAGCTTTGTTGCTTGCTTTTCTCAGAAACCATGATAAAAGGAGTCCTTTTCTAAAATATGAAAAGGCTTTCGTATGAAATTATGAATAACCAGCATACAATCAGAAACTTCTTTTTCCAGACAAACATGAATACCAGTTTTTTTTAACCAGGACATGAATAACAGGTTCATTGTTTACAGCATACCAACATGACTTAACTAAGAATCAGCAATGACTACCAAATGCAGCAATTACCTACAAAATTTCCTCTCAACGATATGATACATTCGACCAGGAGCATATAATCTTCTAGGATCCTTAAACTTTTTCTTGTCTTGTTTAAATGTATCTCTCAAGCAAATGAGGAATATCAAGCAGGGCAAGCTGTCAAAAGGATAAATGATTTTTTTTAACAATTGCTTACTTACTTCTGAAAGAAAGTAGAACACAATGGCATGGAGAAAGTGAATGAAGGATGAGTTTACCAGAAGATAGACCCAAAAATGTATTCCAATGGTGTTGGCGTTCTTGGCAAAAAGTCATCCTGACAAAGGACACTGTGCAGTTAGAGAATGAACCTCAGATGATATATACATACTAGTACCACAGATGGCAAATTTTAAATTACACTGAGAAGATAGGATCAGTTCATCTCATGAGCTATTCACTTGCTCAATGAAACAAGAGGACAAAGAAATAGTACCATATCCCGTTCCACATATAGCAGTGGCATAAGTTCAAGCACCACAAATACTGCATGTTCAGCCGCAATATCCAAGTTTATTTCAGAAATACACCTTCTAGCAAATAGAGCTTATCATGTCGAATGGACAGAATTCACTCAGTCAACTAATTCCCAAATCGCTCATAGGCCTGAGCCTCATATATGAGCTACCTTTCTCAGAACAGCAGTAGCACAGGACATCATACTGGAGTATAATCTTATCCTATCTATCAGCTACCTTTCTTCTCTTCATAGCACAACAACCGCTGCCTAATTCCTAACGTTCAGCACAATCAAACTAGTTCACCTTTTCACACGACAATCCAATCGTGCCACAAGCAAAGCACAACATTTGACCAGGTATCGCCACCTACTCTGACCCCAACCAATTCCAATTTCAGAAAAGAGACAGTCAAAAATATATATTCGGGCGGCAGCAAAGCGAATTGGACAGCTACAGCATCTGACCCGAGCGGGCAGCAGCGGGTGTACCTGCAGCACGATGGAGTAGATGACGTCGGCGTACTTGACGGCGAGGTTGAGGGACATGCAGCGCGCGGGCGCGAGCGCGTAGCAGCGGACGTGGCTCCTGGGAATATCGCCGAACGCCCTGCGGTTGTTGACCACGAGCACGGTCATGAGCGCGGCGACGCCGGAGCCCAGCGAGTGGCCCGCGAAGACGAGCCTGCAGCCGGGGCCCTGCCGGCGCAGCAGCTCCCGAAGCGTGTCCGTCTCCTTCTCCAGTATGAACTGCGCCGTCCTGAGCAGGCCGTAGTGCACGTAGCCGCCGTCGAACATCTGCTGGCCGAGCTTGTTGTCCATGAGGACCTGCGGGGGCAGGAATCGAGCAGGACGATTGAAGGGGATCGGGAACGGGGTGCGGCGGCGGGCGGAATCGACGGGTGGGTGGTTGGGGTGGGTACCTTGTAGTCGGCGTTGCGGACGAGGTTAAGGCCGCGGACGGCGAGGACGACCTCGTTGCGTTGGCGGTCGAGGTAGACGATGTAGGGCGGGCAGTCGGCGCCGACGTCGGCGTAGGTGGCGCGGCGGACGAACCCGGCGGGGTCGAGGTCGGCGTAGCCGCGGCCGGTGGGGGCGAACTTGGGTTTGGAGAGGTCGTCCTCGCTGATGGCCATGATGAGGTGGCACATGCGCGGGACGGGCTCGAAGTCGTCGGCGGCGGCGGGCGGCCAGGTCTCGCTGTCGTAGGCGCCGATGTAGGTGAGGCGCTTCCACGCCCACCGCACGCACCCCACGCACAGCACGTACTCCAGCCCGCACGCCACCGACATGGCGGCGGCGCCAAGCGCGGGGCGGGGTGGGGTGGGAAGGGGTGGCCGGCGAGGCCAAGCGCGGCCGGTCTTCCTCCCTCCGGGAGCAGAGGCAGAGCAGACAACGGTAGCGAGCCCTTGGGCGTTCCGGAAACGGTGGTGGGTGACTGACGTATATCTGAGAGATGCGCACTCGGGCGGCTTTTACTTTCAACGCGGGAGAGGCCGAGCGACCGCCGAGAAGAGACAGTTGTCCGTGTTTGCTGGAAGCTTCCACTTCACTTTCTCATCTTCACAAGTCACACGGACGGCCAAGTTCACAAGGCCGTATGGATATCTCAAGTCCTGATTTTTTTTAGAGCATCTCCCGAAATGAACGTCCGGACGAAATTTTACATACTCGCGAGTCGCGGCGCTGATAGGTGTCGCGCTGTGGTATTTTTAGGTAAAAAGATAATAGAATGAAAACATGCAACATTCAAAATACCCGGGCATGATTGATTGAGGTCGAGGTCGAGGCCGCTCGTACGACTGGTTGAGGTCGAGGCCGGCGACGCCTTGCTGGATCGAGGAGAAGACTGCGTTCAGGTTGAAGCCACCAAGCTCGCTGTCGTCGATCTCAGGAGAGGAGAACATGGATCTGGGCGTGGCGGTGGTGCTTTCTTGGTAATACGTCGAGTACGACGACGCGCTGCCGCTCCTAGAACGGAGGGCCGGCGCGACGCTCTCCTCGCTTGCTCCCATGGCGAACGCTTGGTTCAAGGCGGCAAGGTCCGCCGCCGCCTTCTGTGTTGCCTGCCTCATGCGCCACTCGTTCCGCTGCTCCGTGCTCAACAACCATCGGAGGCAATCCAGGTTCCATGTGTCGTCCGACATCCCCTCCGGCCACGGCATGGGTGGACGAGGCTTGCTCTGCCGACGAACTCCGAGCGTCGAGCCCGACGACTTTGAGATCGTCGATCGCGCCTCCTGCGCCTTCCCTTCCCTCTGGGAGCATCAGATCCGCGTGACGCCATGGCTACGACGACAACGACAGAGGTGGGAGAGGCAGGAACGAGAGAGGCGGCGAGGCGAGCCGGGGGGATGAAATTGAGGGAGAGGTTGTCGGAGATTGTCCCCAGGAACTAGGGGTGTCTCCAAGGTATCGTGTAAGGGGCTGAACACGGAGTCAAACAATCCACAACGTGCTCCGGCGACGGTGCTCGTCAGGCTCGCTGCGGACGACACTGCAGAGATTGACACGAGGTCTTACCCAGGTTCAGGGCCCTCTTGTGGAGGTAAACCCCTACGTCCTGCTTCGGTATATTGCACTGTTTGGAGAGTTTACAGTACAAGGAGAGCTTGTCGAGCTCGAGGTGGCTAACAATGGCTACTTGCTAGGCTTCAGATCTAGGGTTAGGGTTTGCTAGAGCTGGACCAACCGAAGATCGAACCCTTTGCTTGGGCGTGCTCCTCCCCCTTTTATAGGCGTCCTGGGCCTCTTCCGCCCAAACATTTGGGCGGGAAGGGCTACCACATGGCGACGAAGGAGGAGGCGCGGTGTATGATAAAGGTGAAGTCCACCATAAAGGTAAAGCTCGTGGACGCGGTCCACGGCAGGGGACGGCGTCACCAAAGCTGAAAAGGGGCACCGACCAGCTGGACAGTGGGCTGGCGCTTGCCGAGGTGGGAGGTGACCCACGGTGACGTCGTCCTTGGAGCGTAGCTGCAGACTGTTCCCTTGTCACCAAAGAGGCAATACTCGTTGTCCGCTTTGCTTGGCTCCGCTTTGTTGACTGCTTTATACATGGAAACGGCAACTGCGGCGTCGTCGTCATCCCGCGTAGGCACGCGCGTCACTCTGCACATGGCGCAGAGCCCATGTGCTTTCTGCCGCGGGGGCAGAGATGGCTTCACGAGGAAGGCGCTTCGCGAGGCGAAAAGCCTCGCCAAGCCCTTCAGCTTGGTCCTTAGCAGAATTGCGGGCGGCGTCGGAGACGCCTTGTCGAGGAGCGATCCCTCGCCAAGGGAGAGAATCCTTGACGAGGGGGAAAACCCTTCGCGAGGGGAGAATCCTCGCGAAGCTCGCCAGGCTTGGAGAGCCTGGTCCTTAGCGAAAATCATCCAAAGAATCTTGTGGGCCCTGGCAGGCCGGCCCGTGGTACCCTGGTTTCCACTGTGCCGACAGTAGCCCCCGGGCCCGCGATGGGCACGCCGAGGCCCATGGACGAAGGCGAAGCGTCGAGGGGCCAAAGATGCCTGACAGGGCCACGACACGTGGCACGCAGCGGTTGCACCCGCGGCCACGACCTCCTCGGCTCCAACGGGCGACGTGGCGGGGCCCGCCACGACTCGGGAGCAGGTCAATAAAGCCTGGGCGCGCAGGCAGCGCCCGTTACTTCTCCCATAACTCCTCCGCACATTTCTCCCCACGCCTCCAATCTCTCCAGAGAGCTCCAATCTCCAGAGTACTCTTCTTCTTCTCCGGCGACCGATGGCGCCCAAGAAAGCAGCCACCGACCCAAAGGGCAAGGCCACGGCGCAGACGGGCACGTCCGCGGCGATGGCGCGCGCCGCTGCTCTCGAGGGGGCACTGCCGCGGACGCGGGTCACCGCGGCGACGATAGCGACGGTGCGCCACCTGGCGGCGGCGCGAACCAACGAGCACGGCGCCACCGAAATGAGGCCGGCCGGTAGCAGGCTCACCGAGACCTTCTACCCCATCTTCCTTCATACTCTCTACGCCGGCCTGGTACCGCCATTCTCCGACTTCCTTCTGGCGATCTTGGAGGTGTACCAGATCCAATTGCTCCATCTTCATCCCAACTCCATCCTCATCCTTGCCATCTTCGCCCACCTCTGCGAGGCCTACCTCGGCATCCGTCCCTCGGTGGAGCTCTTCCGCAGCTTCTATTCTCTTCGAAACTCCGCCAAGGGCGAGCGGCTTGGGTGCGTCTCCTTCCGCATCACCGACGCCAGGAGCGAGAACTACATCCCCATCGCCTGGTGCGGTGAGGACGCCGTCACCAAGGTGACGAAGAAGGTGGACAAGTTCCACGAGAAGTGGCTCTTCATCGACGCCAAGGCCACACACCCTCTCCTGGAGGTGCCCGAGGGGCCGCCGAGGAAGTGGGCGCGCTGGGCGAGCGCGGACTTCAGGGGCTCGAGGCTTGACGCAGTGTACGGGTACATCCGTTACATCCGCGAGGCAGGGGTCACCGGCCAGATGGTGGCAAAGGACTTCACCAGGCGCCGCATCGCTCCCCTCCAACAGCACGCCGAGCCGGTGTGGCGGTACGACGGCAAGACGGACGCAATGCGGCTAAGTAGGGACGGCTTCGCGCCTGAGGTGCTACGCCAGATCATGGGCGTTCTCTTCACGTCGCCGGAGATCCCATCCGCCAAGAAGGAGGCGGCCAAGCCACTCATTGTCTTCGCCGAGGAGAGCATCGAGGAGCAGCGCGCGCGCATGCCCATGTTCGACGAGTGGGGGATTGTGCCCGCGGGGCACCGGGGGCCTCGCCCTAACCCGTGGGCGGCGGAGCCAGAGTACATGGATGAGGCTCCGGAGGCTGAGGAGGCTGAGTCCGCCGAGGAGGAGGCCTCGAGAAGCGAGGACCCCCTTGGCGAGGACGAGGCTTCGAGGGGCGTTGACCCCGTTGGCGAGGGTATCGGCTCCTCCAGGGGCGCCCACGCCGAGGTGGACCTCCAGGTGCTCTCCTCCGGCGACGAGGAGGATGCCTTCCGCATCGTCCGCTCCCAGCGCGCCGAAGAGGAGGAGACGAGCGGCGGCGGGAGAGGGCGCTGCGAGCCCCGCTCCAAGGCCGTCCACGATAGGAGGGCCGCAACCGCGAGAGACATCCCTCGCGCGGAGGCAGGAGCGGCCCAGGAGGAGGCCGGAGCAAGCCACACCCAACCACCCAAGGCGAAGAAGAGGGTGTGGGTGATGGCCGGCGAGTAAGTCTTTGATCTTTCTTTTTCCCTTGACATTTGCTTCTGAGAAAACCCTCTTGAAGGATCTTCAACTTGGCTCCCTTTCAGGCAGCCTGCGGAGCCAAAGAGGCGGCGGCTCGGCGAGGCTGGAGAGACCACCAGCATCGTCGCGGAGACGCCTGCGGCTGGCGAGCCGCAGCAGGCAGGTGTTCCTCCCGCGGTCGAGCACCGCGCGGAGGCGGTGGTGGCCGAGGAGGCCATGTTGTCGCCAACCCGGGCGGCGACTTCTCCTGTGGCGGAACGCCGCGTGGAGGAGGAGACCGTAGAGGCGGCGCCGTCACCAACCAGGGCGGCAACTCCTCCAGTCCAGCAGGAGACGGAGGAGGAAACCGTGGATGAGGACATCGTCGTGGAGCCGCCTCCAGAGGAGGAGGCCTCCTCGAGAAGGGCTGACGCGCCCGAGGCCGCGGCAGACGTGGTCGTTGCAGAGGGGGCCGGAGGCGTCCCCGAGGAGCAGGAGGCGGAGGCGACGCCGGAGCCCACTGGCGCTGAAGCTGAGCGCGAGAGGGCGCCCAGCCCCCAGAGGGCAACCGAGGCGAGCGCCGACGAAGGCGCCCCCACAAGCCCCCGGATCGCACCAGAGGCGGTCGTGGGTCCGAGGCAGGACCCGGGCGCTTCGACGAGGATCGAGGGAACCGCACCCAGCAGTAGCGCGGAAGTCTCCTTGGCGCTGCAAGCGCCGCAGCGTCAAGCAGCCCATCGCCGGATCGTCCTCAACCGGGCGCGGCGAGCGCTCGACGGGCTGGAGGAACAGCTCGCCAAGGAAGAAGACGCCCTGGCGGAGGAAAGGGCAAGGCTCGGCGAAGCCTGGATTCTTCTCCACAAGAGGGTGGAGATGTGCCGCCGGTAGGACGCGGCGGCAAAGGCGGCGCGCGAGGAAGCGATCCGCTTCGCCAAAGAAACCCGCGATAGCGTCAAGCGGGAGGCGCAGGAGGTGATGGACGAGCTCGGCGCCGCCAGGGAGGCGCTCGAGGCGGAGACCGCCTCCAAGCATGACGAGTTAGCGGCCGCGAAACAGAAGTTTGCTGCTGACTCCGAGGCCGCCAAGGCCAGCCTGAAAGAGCTCCGCGAGCTGCAAGATGCCCGCGAGGGGCAGCTAGCGCTCCGCGAGGCGGAGCTGGAGCGGCGCGAGGAGGAGCTCTCCCTCCGGGAGAAAGAGCTGCTCAGGCGCGAGGAGCAGGTCCAGCTGCTCGAGAAGGACCAGGCCACCCGCGAGGGGCAGCTGGAGGAGCGCGAGGGTCGGGTGGCCGCCGACGAGGCCAACCTCGCGGCGAAGCAGAAAAGGCTCCAAGAAGAGGCTGACCTCAAAGTCAAACTCGTCCGCGAAAGCCTCTCCAAAGAGTATGACGAGAAGGTCGCGAAGCACGAGGACCGCCTCAAGACCAAGCGCAAGGAGCTCGAGAAGCGCATCAGGGAGCTTGAGCAGGAGGAGAAGCGGTTGACCTCTTGCCTCGAGGTCTCTCGGGAGGCCCAGGCGCGCGCTGAGGGAAACGCCTTCGCCTTGGAGAGGGACCTGGACGAGCTCCGGCAGCAGGTGGGGCCGGCCGCGGCTCTGGCGCCAGGTTGACCGGTTCATGACGCGCCAGGTTGACCGGTTCATGACGCGCCAGCGCCAGAGCATTCTCCAGAGCTTGGTGAGCCGCGTGCGCGCGGTCGGGAGAGACCTGAGGATCGACGTCCCCTCCTTCTCCGCGGCGACCGACGACGAAACTTCATATTCGCATTTCTTTGAGCAATTCCTCGGAAAGCTTGAAGGGGTCGCGAAGAGCTTTGATAGGCGCGTCGTGGAGGAGAGTCGCGACCTCCTAGTCGTCGCCGTCACCAACGTCTTTAGCAACCTCGTGAGGCTCCAGCCCTCACTTGATCTTGAGGAGGTAATGGCGCCGCCGCGCGCCATCAGCGACAAGGCGCGGGAGACCGCCACGCAGGCCGCCATCGCGTTCGCCAAGAAATTCGACCAAGTGGTGATCGAAGGCGACGACGGGGATGCCCTGGAAGAGGCGGAAACCGCCGTGGACCAGGCAGGCACCTCAGGAGGCGCGACGGCTTGAGCTCCTTGCCTGCAGCTGGGCGTGCAGAGGGCACACTTATCTTAGTCATTTTGATTGTAAATTTTGTAAAAACTTGTCAAGTTATATTGGAGTGTGCTTGTGAATGTCCCTCGGGAAACCTTTGTCTTTTCTCCTCATGTCTTTTTCGCTCTACGTCTTTGGACCCTCTCTTAGTGCTACACCACCGCCGCTTCGGTATGTGCGAGTCAGTGCTCCACAAGTCCGGGGGGTGCGTGAGGCCTCAAGAAGTAAGAGCTCCGCGAAGCGCGATGCTTGGGGCTCCCCTTTGACGTGCAAGCAGCCCATGAGGCGTAGGAGAGAGAAAAGAGACTCGAGGGGCAAAAACCAACGAGAGGAAATTTCGACCAAGTCTTTGTACTTAGCTTAGCGAGGCATTCTGCCTTGGAGAGGGTGTTGGTCCCCTGGCGAGATGTTTTTGCCTTGACGTTGCCTGAGGCTTGGAGAGCCTGTTTTCCTGCACTTGGAGAGATAGGCATACCCACAAGCAATAGATAGCTGAAAAATCTTATGGTGCTCGTAGGTTCCTTCATGTGTGTCTCGCGAGGAGAAACAGGCACCAAGGTTTTGGTGATCCTTGGTGAGTTGACGTGCGCGGGAGCTGACCCATGAGTTCAGAGCTCCTTGGGAGTTGACATACATGAGAGCTGACCCGCAAGTTCAGAGCTCGGATCCCTTGGGTTTTAGGCGCTGCCGGGATGCTCCCGTGGCATGGCACCCTGCTAGCCCCCGCTCGCGAGATACGCATGAGGGATCATACGAGCGAGAGAGGAAAGTGAACAACGGTAGAACTTGCCGAAGTAACAAAATACGCTTGGCGCGATGCGCAAAGGTTCAGAATGACCTGAAATAGAGGTTCGTTACACTGGCGTGGCCAGAAGTTTCTCCTTCTTTGATGGCGAAGTCTTGCTTCTCTGGACAAATCTGACGGTGTTCAGGCGAACATGTCAGAATTTGCCCTGAGGGAGGCGACGAGCGCGCTTTCCTATTTGGGAGGCAGGTTGGCGCCGATGGTGACGCAAGCCCCCGAGCCGCTTGCCTCCAGAGACACTTGCTTTGTCGCAGCCTTCTCCTGAGAGAAAAGCTGCTTCTTCTTCGCGGGGGGCCTCGGGAGGGGTTCCTCGTCCTCGTCAGCGGGTGACGCCACCGCGGCAGCCTTGTAAGCCGCTTGCGCAGCGTACAGGGCGTCCGAGACCACGCCGCGGATGACAATGGTGCCACCCGAGCCAGGGAGCTTGACGAGGTTGTAGGCGTGGTGGGTCACCGCCATGAATTTGGCGAGGGCGGGGTAGCCGAGTATGGCGTTGTAGGGCAGGCCGATGTGCGCGACGTCGAAATCGATCAGCTCGGTGCGGTAGTTGGCCTGGGTGCCGAAAGTGACGGCGAGCCTCACCTGCCCCAAAGGGGTGGTAAGACCCTCTGTCACTCCCGAGAAGGGCCTGGTAGGCATGAGCCGCTCGTAGGGCACGTGCAGCTTCTCGAATGTCTCGACGGAGATGACGTTGAGGCCAGCACCCCCATCAATGAGCGTCTTAGAGACGGCGATGTTGTTGATGGTGGGGGTGCAGACCAGCGGGATGGTGCCAACGGTTGAAGTAGACTTGGGGTGGTCGCCGGAGTCGAATGTAATGGGGCACTGGGACCACTTGAGGGGCCTAGAGGCCTCGACTCCAGGGAGGGCTGCTGCGACCTCGCGAGCGAGTTGCTTGAAGTGGCGGTTGGAGCGAGGGGCCTGAGCCCCGCCGAGGATGCAAGCGGCTCCAACGAGGCACCTGGTAGCCCTCCAAACGACACACCTGCCCGCCTGAGGGTTCTGCTGGTAGTTGTCGTTGTAGTTGTTGTTCCCAGCGTCGCCCCCCGCGGCCGCTGCGGCCTCCGCCGCGGCCTCCGCGGCCTCCGTTTGCCTCGCGAGCCTCGCGAAGCCTCTTGATGTCGAAGCAGTCCTCGGTGGCGTGAGAGTGCCTGTTGTGGTAGATGCAGAAGGGATGATCGCCTTCTTCTCAGGTCCTGCGGCTGGAGTGGCAGCTTGGCGAGGCTGCTTGGCGTCGGGCTCTGCCGCGAGGACCGCAGTAGTCTTGCGCTTCTCGGAGGATTTCTTCTTCTTGGACCCCTCGGTGGGGTCCCCTGGCTCGTTCTTGACGAACAAGCGGCCCTCTTCAGCCTTGGCGCACTTGTCCGCCAAGTCGAAAAGCTTGACGACGGTGGTGATGTTGTCGTGGATGCCAAGCTTCTCGAGCATCCGCACATCTGTGACCCCAGCCTGGAAGGCCGAAATGACCTGCGCGTCGGTGGCGTTGGGGATCTTGTTGCGCACTTGGCTGAAGCGCTGGATGTACTTGCGGAGGGTCTCGCCGGGCTTCTGACGCACGGCGCGGAGGTCGTTGTAGGTGAGGCCGCGCTCGTACGTGCCCTTAAAGTTGGCGATGAAGCACCGGCAGAGCTCCTCCCAAGTGTTGATGGACTCGGCGGGGAGGTTGGTGAGCCATGAGGACGCGGAGTCCTTGAGGGCCATGGGGAACCAGTTCGCCATGACCTTGTCCGTCGCCCCCGGCGGCCTGGATGGCCAGAGAGTAGAGCTGCAGGAACTCCAGGGGTTGTTCTTGCCGTCGTAGCGCGGAGGAAGGTCCGGCCTGAACTTGACCGGCCAGACGACGCGACGGAGGCTGCGAGTGAACGCGGCCGTCGTGCGTAGGTGACCGTGCCGTTGGCGAGGGTGGCGCGGAGGTGGCGCCCGGCGGTGGCGACGTCCTGGACGGCGCGGTTGCGGCGTTCTTGCCCGCGTTCGATACTCACGCGTGCGTCCTCAGTGTCGGAGATTGTCCCCAGGAACTAGGGGTGTCTCCAAGGTATCGTGTAAGGGGCTGAACACGGAGTCAAACAGTCCACAACGTGCTCCGGCGACGGTGCTCGTCAGGCTCGCTGCGGACGACACTGCAGAGATGACACAAGGTATTACCCCGGTTCAGGCCCTCTTGTGGAGGTAAAACCCCTACGTCCTGCTATGGTGTATTGCACTGCTTGAAGAGTTTACAGTACAAGGAGAGCTTGTCGAGCTCGAGGTGGCTAACAATGGCTACTTGCTAGTCTTTAGATCTAGGGTTAGGGTTTTGCTAGAGTGGCACCCACCGAAGATCGAACCCTTTGCTTGGGCGTGCTCCTCCCCTCCTTTTATAGGCTCCTGGGCCTCTTCTGCCCAAACATTTGGGNAATGGGCACTGGGACCACTTGAGGGGCCTAGAGGCCTCGACTCCAGGGAGGGCTGCTGCGACCTCGCGAGCGAGTTGCTTGAAGTGGCGGTTGGAGCGAGGGGCCTGAGCCCCGCCAAGGATGCAAGCGGCTCCACGAGGCACCTGGTAGCCCTCGTCAGCTTCGGCAGGCAGGTTGTCGTTTGCGGGCTGGGCAGCATTGGCCTGAGGGTTCTGCTGGTAGTTGTCGTTGTAGTTGTTGTTCCAGCGTCGCCCCCCGCGGCCGCCGCGGCCTCCGCCGCGGCCTCCGCGGCCTCCGTTGCCTCGCGAGCCTCGCGAAGCCTCTTGATGTCGAAGCAGTCCTCGGTGGCGTGAGAGTGCCTGTTGTGGTAGATGCAGAAGGGATGATCATCCTTCTTCTCAGGTCCTGCGGCTGGAGTGGCAGCTTGGCGAGACTGCTTGGCGTCAGGCTCTGCCGCGAGGACCGCAGTAGTCTTGCGCTTCTCGGAGGATTTCTTCTTCTTGGACCCCTTGGTGGGGTCCCCTGGCTCGTTCTTGACGAACAAGCGGCCCTCTTCAGCCTTGGCGCACTTGTCCGCCAAGTCGAAAAGCTTGACGACGGTGGTGATGTTGTTGTGGATGCCGAGCTTCTCGAGCATCCGCACGTCTGCGATCCCAGCCTGGAAGGCCGAAATGACCTGTGCGTTGGTGGCGTTGGGGATCTTGTTGCGCACTTGGCTGAAGTGCTGGATGTACTTGCGGAGGGTCTCGCCGGGCTTCTGACGCACGGCGCGGAGGTCGTTGTAGGTGAGGCCGCGCTCGTACGTGCCCTTGAAGTTGGCGACGAAGCACCGGCAGAGCTCCTCCCAAGTGTTGATGGACTCGGCGGGGAGGTTGGTGAGCCATGAGGACGCGGAGTCCTTGAGGGCCATGGGGAACCAGTTCGCCTGGATAACCAGAGAGTAGAGCTGCAGGAACTCCAGGGGGTTGTTCTTGCCGTCGTAGCGCGGAGGGAGGTCCGGCCTGAACTTGACCGGCCAGACGACGCGACGGAGGCTGCGAGTGAACGCGGCCGTCCGTGCTGTAGGTGACCGTGCCGTTGGCGAGGGTGGCACGGAGGTGGCGCCCGGCGGTGGCGACGTCGGCGGGCGGTTGCGGTGTTCCTGCCCGCGCTCGATGCTCACGTGTGCGTCCTCAGGGCTCGCTGCACGATCTGGCAGTCATGCGGCGACGACGCGTGCGATGCAGCGCGGCCATCGCGAGGAGGAGCCCCCTGGAGCAGTTGCGGCGCGACCGGTGGAGCTGGAGCGGGTGCGGATGGAGAGGAGGCGCGGGAGGTGCGCCGTGCGCCACGTCCCCCACGAGTGAAGGAACCAAGGAACGAGACGGCGCGGGTGCCGCGGCGCGAGCGGCGCCGATGAGCTCGGCAACGCGGTTGAGCCAGGCCTCCTGAGCCCCGGCGTGGGGCGGTACTGCAACAGCTCCTGCATGAGGAGCGCAGTCGCCGGGCTGGGCGCAGGGCGGCCCAGCGAGGAGGCAGCACAGTCCCGCGACGGAGGCAGGGAGGAGGCCTCCTCTTCGCCGAAGTCGTCCTCAGCGCGGTCGACGTCGTCGTCGTCCGGTGCTCGACGCGGGGCTCGGGGTCGACACGGCGCTCCGGAGCAGAGCCCCACGCGGGCGGCCGCGCGGGCGGCCTGCGGGAGCGGTGGCGGCGCTAGCCGTCCGGCGAGCGAGACGTTCGGCACGAGAACCGGCCATGGCTGTGTCGAGGATGAAGACGCGCCTCAGCCCCCTACCTGGCGCGCCAAATGTCGGAGAATGTCCCCAGAACTAGGGGTGTCTCCAAGGTATCGTGTAAGGGGCTGAACACGGAGTCAAACAATCCACAACGTGCTCCGGCGACGGTGCTCGTCAGGCTCGCTGCGGACGACACTGCAGAGATTGACACAAGGTCTTACCCAGTTCAGGGCCCTCTTGTGGAGGTAAAACCCTACGTCCTGCTCTGGTGTATTGCACTGCTTGGAGAGTTTACAGTACAAGGAGAGCTTGTCGAGCTCGAGGTGGCTAACAATGGCTACTTGCTAGTCTCAGATCTAGGGTTAGGGTTTGCTAGAGCTGCACCAACCGAAGATCGAACCCTTTGCTGGGGCGTGCTCCTCCTCCTTTTATAGGCGTCCTGGACCTCTTCTGCCCAAACATTTGGGCGGGAAGGGTTACCACAAGGCGACGAAGGAGGAGGCGCGGTGCACCGTAAAGGTGAAGTCCACCATAAAGGTAAAGCTCGTGGACGCGGTCCACGGCAGGGGAACGGCGTCACCAAAGCTGAAAAGGGGCACCGACCAGCTAGACAGCGGGCTGGCGCTTGCCGAGGTGGGAGGTGACCCACGGTGACATCGCCTTTGGAGCGTAGCTGCAGACTGTCCCCTTGTCACCAAAGAGGCAATACTCGTTGTCCGCTTTGCTTGGCTCCGCTTTGTTGACTGCTTTATACATGGAAACGGCAACTGCGGCGTCGTCGTCATCGCGCGTAGGCATGCGCGTCACTCTGCACATGGCGCAGAGCCCATGTGCGCTCTGCCGCGGGGGCAGAGATGGCTTCACGAGGAAGGCGCTTCGCGAGGCGAAAAGCCTTGCCAAGCCCTTCAGCTTGGTCCTTAGCGGAATTGCGGGCGGCGTCGGAGACGCCTTGTCGAGGAGGGATCCCTCGCCAAGGGAGAGAAACCTTGGCGAGGAGAAAACCCTTCGCGAGGGGAGAAATCTTCGCGAAGCTCGCCAGGCTTGGAGAGCCTGGTCCTTAGTGAAAATCATCCGGAGAATCTTGTGGGCCCTGGCAGGCCGGCCCGTGGTACCCTGGTTTCCACTGTGCCGACACAGATTCTCGAATTCGACATGAGAGAAAACCAATTTTTATTTCATGATCACATTGACATGGTTACAATAGAATTTGCTAAGTGTAAAAAGGACGTAGCTGAGCGATATTCCAGGATGTTTCGTCTCATCTAAGTCGTCATCTACATGCCTTTTCCTCTTGCGACCTTTCTTCCTGGGATCTTTCTTTGAATCCCTTAACTCGAGGAGATAATATGACCCGTTTTCAGAACTTTGGCTTCCCACTTGCTACGGAAATCCAACCTCTTATGCAGGTTCTTATCACGAGCCGGACGGAAAACATCGTCAGCCCCCTTTTCCCTCTGCTTTCGGATGAACTCTGTTTCCTTGTTTTGAGCTAAACTTCACGCTCTACTATCTGGGCGGCTTGCTCCTCAAGTAGGGCACGGCGCTTCTCAATGTCGTCCAGCGATTGCATTCGGAGGGAGTGGCGTAACAGTTGCTTGTAGTTCGCCCATCTTATTTCATGCTCCCTCTCCGCCGCCTCGCTGGTCTTAGCGTTAATGTCGTCTCCTCCAGCCGGCACTCTATCTGACCCCTTTAGTGGAGCCAGTGGCAGTACGAAATCCATCTTGAGATTTCCGGCTTGCGGAGTTTTTTCTTCGCCATTGGCGGCTTTCGAGGTGTTGGGGTCGTCATTAGGATCCGACACGTTTCCCATCAAGACCTCGGCAGGGCGTCCTAAGCAGGATGCAACTTTCCAACTAAAATCGTCAGATTCTCCTTCAGATTCGTGGTCCTGCTCCATATGAGCGGTGTCCCCAGATCCGGCTTCTGAATCAATCCCAGACTGCAGTGCAGGGAGGATAGACTCAGGTTCATCATCGACTCGTGTGAGCCGGATTCTCCTACAACGCCGACGAAGTGGAATTCTGGCGCCGCCCTTTTGGAACTTGCATCATCTTCAGAATCTTCGTCGTCAGCGTCGAAAGCCAGATCCAGATCGGCTATCTCATCAGAGTCCAGATCCGACTCCTCGTAGAGGTTGCTTGGGGGGTGGTGGGCAAGCTCGAGGTGAAGCCAAGATCGTCCAAGGCCTGGGCGGTGAAGCCGACGAAGATGTCGAAGCCGCCGATGGAGACAGTGGACCAGCCGGCAGGATCCTCCTTTGCCGGCATCCAGAGGCCATCGTTGAAGACGTGGCCGGCTCCCGATTCGTCGAAGCAGCTCACCATGCCGACCGCGATGGTGTCGCCGACTCCGCCTGCAGCTCCTGGACAGATCGAAACCCCAGAGGTCTGCTGCCCCACGGTGGGCGCCAACTGTCGTGGTATTGTCGATTCTAGCCGCGGCAGGGGTGCCATCGAGCTAGGTAGAGAGAGGGGTTTTGGAGACGTGGGGTGATCCGGCGACATAGAGGCGAGTTTACCCAGCTTCGGATCTCACGTCGGTGGCGAGATCCTACGTGCTGCTATAATTCACTATAAGGCAATATCGCCGAGTTACAATGGATTGAGATTGAGATCGTACGTGCCCTAAGGCGTCCCAGGGGCCGGCTTATAAGGCGTCCAGACCCTGGGCTTACAGGAGGAAACCTAACCGACTAAGAACAGAGTCCTACTCCAATCCGGCTTGGGCCTTGCCTTGTGGGCTAAGTCTTCTGCAATGCGGGCCGTCTTCTAGAGTCTTCCCTTAGCCGGATGGCCTCCCGTGCTTCAGCATACTGGGCCGCCCGGTAAGTCAGATTCGGACTTACCACCACTTTGGGCCACCCTGGTCTGCTGGCTTTTAATCTTCTCTGTGAGGACACCTGTTCGGCATAACCCCAACACCAGTGCCGTCCCAGGCCGGGACACGACGACGATGCTGGCGTCATGTGGCGATGACCATCAGCACGGCGGCGCAGGGAGGCGACGCCGGAGAGGGAGAGGGGGAGGGGAGAAGGTCCAAAGGCGTGCATCTTACCCTGGTGGTGGTGCCGTGGACGGCGAGGATGGAGGAGGCCGGAGGGCGGCCAGGCCGGGCTAGAATTTCGGCGGCCGACGGGGGGGGTTGAGGACGCATGCGACGGCTCCGGGGTGTTCCGCGCTGATTCCTTGCACAGGGTGGGGCGGCTCGGCGAGGCGGAGCAAACGGCGACGTTGGCTTGCCTCGGGGTGGCGGGATTCGACGGAGAGCTCGACGGAGGCGCGTCGGGGTTGAGGAAGCTGACGAGGAGAACGGCGGTGTCGTCGGCGATTCGGTCGGCCCGGCGGCAATTCCTCGCACCAGGAAGTAGAGGGGAACGAGGCGCGTCCTTTGCCCCGCTCCAATTTGCTCGGGGCTACCTCTAGTGGCGGCAAGGCGACGGCGGCGCGGCGGCTCCACTGCGGTCACCCGAGAGAGAAAAGGGGCAGGAGGGGAGGAACACGTGTGGAGAGAGAGAGAGGAGAGAAAGAGAGAGAGAGAGAGAGCGGGCAGGATCGTCGGCCGGCCCCTTATCCCCAGGAGGGGGCCACGGCACTCGCGCGACAGCACGGGCATGCCGGCATGGAGGGCGCATGGCGCCAGTGCCCCCGATCGGCACTGTGGAGAAGAAAAGAACGTTCGCAAAAACCCCCTGCTTCAAAAACTTTAATTGCAAAGAGGTCCCCAGCAAATTTAGGGATTTAATTGGGGCCTTTAGACAATTTTAAAATGTGCAAAAATTCATATAGGCTCCATTTAACTTTCAGAACCTCCACAAAATTTGGTGGTCCAAAATAAAATGTTTTGCACCACATTTGTTCTTAGAGTTTAAATAGGGCATTTTGATAAGTTCCCAAATTGCATTTTTGGAGGTCTTAAGCCATTCAATAAATTATGAAAATATTTATGGAGGCTCATATTAAGAAGCTCCACATAATTTTATTTTGAATTTTTGAAAGGTCTAACTTAGTTTCCAAAAATAGTATTTGATTTGAACCAAAATGGATTCTTAATTTATTGATTTGCTTGTTAATAATTTTAGCCCTTGACAAATATTTATAAAAATATCCTTGAGCTTCCTGGACAATTTGGAGACTCAAGAACAAATGGGTTTTGCCAAAATGAGCAATGTATTTGGTTTGAAACTTTGGGAAGGTTGTTCTTCTCTTTTATATGTTTCCCAAGTGTGGCTTTGTTTAACAATAGCAAATTAACCATGTATGCATGATGCAATGCAAAGCAAAAGTGAAAATTTGGCCCATATTTAGGGTACTAATCTGGGGTTGTTACATAAAATCTCTGAAAGAGGCATGAAGTTGGTAGAGCCAATGGTAGAAACGACCCGGCTGCTATTCAGCAATATTTCTTGTGGGAATGCTCATCTTCGATGTAACTTGGTGCTCTGCTCTATCTGGTGAGCAAATGAAGGAAACCATCAAGGTCAAGGGCACCAGGTTCACAGTCTTGTAACCTAGCAGGTCGGGCACGGCGACTACGCCTTGGGCTTATGTCGAGACCTGCAGGTCTAGGCCTCCAGGTACTCCTTTCTCCACTCATTCCATATGCATGCTAATTTCTGTAATACCGAATTTCGCCCACTACGTTCGGGACCGGTAAATTTCACGCAATGAAATCCAAAACCTTTGATCCTCCATCAAGGATGGATTATTGACTAATCTGATATATCCAAATTATTTTATGCGTTCACATCACAGGTTGAACTCAACTTGATCAGAACCTTATTCATATGTTTCCCTGTGTTAACTTGCTTCGTGGGAGAAAACAGAACTCATGTCAGAGCTTTTGCCACGATCTTATTCCCCGAAGCTCTTTTACTATCCTGCTGAGAAGGATAAAGATAATATTTTATCATTTATTTGGTGTTCCATTAACCTAAGCTTCATCTTTTCTTCTTAACTCTAAACATGCTTTAAGAATCTTATAGATCGATTGTAACAATTTTGAACATCTTGTGTATAAAATATGGCGTGATAACAAGCAGATACCACATATTTAATATCATGACCTTTTGAACACAACTTCTGTCCATCATCCTTACTTACAATGTTACAAATCAAATGTGAAACAACGTAACTCAGAAATACATTTTTCGCAGATTCACCAGAATGCAGATTGATGGTTCATACCACTTGCTGATGAAATGATCAGTACAATGTCTTGAAACCTCTTGGATTGCCTGATTTTTTCTTTCACTCCATTTCCTGTTAAACAAGGTCATCAACTACTTAACCTGTCAGTGATAAAGATCTTTTCTCTCTTCCTTTTATCAAAGAAGTTATATAGTTGTTTGGTTCAGTTAGCTAAATAAGGGATTTCACTACCAGTAAGTTGCAAAAATATTTCCCCTCTTTTCAGGTGAAAGAAAGTTGAAACAACATTGAGTGGTTATTTTTCTACTTGCATCCAAGCCTTGAAATTTGTTGTATTCATTTGGGAGCATGAAATGTTATTTTCAGGAGTAGGATAGGTAGTCTAGCTCCACCTCTTATTTTGAATTCTCATAAATTCATTCTTTTACTCACTAATTGATGTTGTCATAGACAAGAAATGTTTAGTGAGTTGACAAATTAACCTGAGAACCTGTACTCCTATGGTTTTATGTTCGACAAATAGCCCATGTTTTAAAGCTAACATTTACATCATACAAAGTTGTTTCCCCACCACAACTCCTCACTGGATGATGACCCAGCCAACTGGTCCGCCGGGTGGGCGCTCGACGACCAGCAATGCTGGCGCCTGCTCCTGATCAGGGAGCCTTGAGTCACTTGGAAGCCGTCACACCGCCACCCGGAGGACAACCAAGACACCCACGATGCAGATAGGAAGGACAAGCTATGAGGACGTGGCACAACAAAGAAAACCCCCAGCAGGGGCTATGGTATTTTAGCCCGGTCTTTCTCATTCTGTTGCAATATAGTATGCTCTTGTGTGTTTTGGAAGCACTGGTTCTTTATTTCCTGTATAGGCCCAAAAGGCATTGCTTGTATATATTATTTCTTAGTACTCTTGTAGCGTCAAAAGTGTGTTTTACCAGCGGTTAATCCATGAGAAACATTTATTTAGCTGTATTTAATTATACAAGAAAACCTATTTGTCTAATTATCTTTATGTATTCTTTCCATTTTTCATAGTTTGTTTTTCTTCAATAGTAACTCATTCATTCCTAACTGCCTTTCTTATTTTTTCTGAGTTTTTTCTGTTAATTTTTCTACTCCCTCCGATCCATAATAAGTGTCGTGGCTTTAGTTCAAATTTAACTAAAAATGAACTAAAGCGTCTTGGGTGTCGATGGTTGGATGTAGGTCTACATCATATAAATGCAGGGTGCGCCACGAGTTGCTTAGACCATGTTTAAACTAACCCCTAGATTGTATTGCGCAAGCTTTCATCTATTAGTGTTCCTCTTTGTTCCGATCAGGAATAAACCCCTCCACTTTGTTTCGATCTGGTGGTTTTTTGCTACCAAAGTTTGAGTGTAATCTGTTGTTCCATTGGGAATTAGTAGATTCCAAACTGCTCATGGTCGGCGGCTACATTGCGCAAGTATATGGTGTTGCGAATATCCATTGAATTGAAGAGCTGTTGAATTGGCAATGGGGGAGCAGCCAGAGAGTTCGTGAGCGTGTCACAAGACACTTATTATGGATCGGAGGGAGTATATTTTCATGTACATATTCAACTATCTTACTCTCTTTCAGTTAAGGTCCTCCTTTTAGAAAGTTACCACTTCCCTGGTGTTCATGTATTTACCATTTTTCATTTGCATCCCATGTATCATGGAAACATTTGTGCGGTCCATGCGGTGGTAGATCTACGCGTGACAATTGGGGCAAAATGGTTAAAAACCTATTCACGGCAGTGGTGTAGATGAATATACCCTGCAATTTAACCACGCTGGCCACGTTGTGTCAAGACGAAATGTCGACGGCGAGGCGAAGCTCGCATATCCATCTAGTATATATACAAGCTTGCCTTGCTTCTCAGTAATATATGTAGAGAGGCCATTCTATTATGTTTTGGTACACATTTCACCACTGACTTTTGACCGTGCATATGGTGGCTGTCTATTTTGTTCCTCTGTTCTTGCCTATAATTTTTTCTGTAGGTAATTATTGACTTCTTGAATCTGTCTCCGGGGAGCTGGAGTGTTCGGTGCTGCTCCGACTACTTTCGAACACACCTAAATCCTATTGATTGACTAATGAACCGATCTCTTAATTCGTGCGGATTATAACTATTCTTTTCTAAAAAAATGTACTATGATTGTGATCCAAAACAAGCAACAAATAAGACGGTAGATTTACATATAGAAATTCTTCTCTTATAGAAAATAATTCCGGCATAAATCCAATATTTGCGCCAATTGACGCAACGGGTCATCTAGTAGTAATAATGGGTGGAGCTAGCAGCAGGCGAACTGGGGCCATGGCTCCCCCATGTTGAACTTTGTGTGAACCCCTCGTACAGTATATGTACTTGATGTTTAAATTAACCTATTTGTCCTCATCCAAGTTGCATAATGGTCAACCCCCCCCCCCCCCCCCCCCCCCCCCTACATATAATTCTTAGTTTCGGAGAGTGGCGTTTTGGTGCCCGGGCTCATATGAGCCCGGTTTTGTTTTCGATTTTTTTAAAATACTAAAATGTTCGAAAAATTCTGAAAAAAATTGTACATGAACATATTGAAGTATTCAACACTCATGTAAAATTTCGACAGAAAATCAATTTTTGCGCCCTGTGTAAAAAAGACAAATCTGTCTTTTTGAATAGTGGACTGTTCACCTATTTTGTCTGTCAGATTTTTGTCTTTTTTGCACAGGGCGCAAAAATTGATATTTTCTGTCGAAAATTTACACGAGTGTTGCATACATGAATATGTTTCCGCATAATTTTTTCAGAATTTTTCGAAGCGTTTTCAAATTTCAAAAAAATCGGAAAGTCAGCCGGGCTCAAATGAGCCGATTTCCGTTAGTTTCGTCCCTACTTGTATGTCTTCGTACAGCGGTAGGCGACGCTCATTGGTGGCTTTGTTGGTCTTCAAGCTCCACGACTTCTATCTTCAGTAGATATGGTGAATGTGTGCGCAGCCGTTTATTCACCCAACGGAAAACGAGATGCCACAAACTTGATTAGTGGGTTTTACTGGTGGAAACGGAGGTGGGCTTGACGGGCGGCCCGTCCAGTTACATCGTTACCGTCTACATTGTACTCGGAGTTTCTCAAAAGAAAAAACAGGAGAATGCCCAAACATCCAATACAATGCAAGTTACTAAAAGTGCGTAAACGGTACAGACAAAAAAAATTTGTCAAAGAAGTATGACATAACTGTTGAATCTGAATCGTCATTTACAACAAAGTATCTGCTGAAATACTCAAAGGAGCTCATTCTAGAAAAGAAAAAGAAAACACCTTACAGAATATTTTTGTTCACACAACAAAGCACTTGCGGTGGAAATCGCATTCAGAAGCCATGTAGGGACTACCAATGCTGAAAACCATGACCTTTTTAGTTCCTTACAGAGATCACGTGCGAAAACGAGCAAAAGAATTGTGGTAAAATATGGGCACTGCAACAATTATGTGCCCTACCAGAGCGAAAGAATGGCTCACCGTAGCATTTCAACTTGAGCTCACTAAGTGAAGGCGCCAAACAGAGCAAAAAGAATGGCTGACACCAGTCTCCATGTACTGACACCGGTTGAAATGGCGCCACTGCACTCGTCATTGTTGCCACTGAAGCATCCAGGATGGGCTGTCTTGGGAACTCCCCCTTCTACGGTGAAGCTGGAGTTTGGCTTCCCACTGCTGAACAAGACACACCAGAAATACGGCCCACACCAGAAGTGCCTGTAACAGCTGCCCCCACCTGTGTGTGGTTCTTGCTATGCAATACCTGTAGACTCCTTGCATCAGCAATTAGCATGTCGAAGGCCTGAGCTGGAGGCGGGTAGGCGGGCTGGCACGCCAGAAGCCTCCCAGTGATCTTGGCAAGCGTTGTAACTTTGACACCACAGTTTGGGGCAAATGTGTCGGTGAAAGCGGATTCAATGGGCTTCTTGTTTCCACCCACCTGGTCGCATTCACCCTTGTATGCTTTAATGTACTGAAGAGCAATGCATCCAAGACCTTGATTATCAGCAAGACTAGATGCCTTGCTGGCAGTGCGGTTGGCGTTGATCAAGGTCACAAGCTCATCAGCAGGATTATCTGTAAATGAGATAATTCGAGGATCACAATCCAGGAAAACTACAAGGTCCAGTATTCCGTTGTGCAAGAGGTGGTATAAACAATAGAAGTCAACAAATGCATGATTACATGAACTAAAAATAGTCAATATTCAGTACGAGCTGACTGGGTCTGAGGCTTCAAATCGTAATGCAGCAGCCTAGCAATTATTATTAACTTGCATTAATTACTTGGAAAAAATTAATCACCACTGACATCCGAGGCAGCTCCAAGGATGAAAAGAAAGAAAGTAACAACTCAGAATAACATAGAATTATAAAGGTAAAGTAACTATCTTTTGCAGCTTCAAATGATAAATAATCAATAAAAAATAGTCAGAGCTAGTTCACAATATGTTGACACAAATAGGTACACTTTAGGAATATACATATAAGCGCGGATCAAGAATCATTAACAGTTTTTGCAGAAAAAAAATCATGAACAGTCATAGGCCATGGGCCCACCACAATGTTATCTGATCATTCTGATATTAGGCGGGTGCACCCCAAGGCCCAACGGAAAGGACCCGACTCTACTTGGATTGGATCCTTCGGAAGGAGCAGAACACACGTGAATTCAATGATAAGCGGAGAAACTAAGTGCTAGTATGTCAGAGCAAAGACGAGGCTGATATGTGGAAGGCGCCGCCCATTGGGTTTAAGGTTTATTTGGAGATAGCCAATAAATTTCACGGTCATTATTCTTTACGGTAGTTGGGAAGTTGTTGGTTAGCAGGGAACCTCAAACCGGAGACCTAGCCGTTTGTTACATCAATTTTTTTTTTATTCTAGTATATCGGCAAAGCTTTTGCATGTTTACGCAAAAGAAACAAAACAATCTGGCGAGGAGCTATATTTTTCCTTAGAAATATTACATGAGTAGATTTGAGTTTAACAGCAGCATATACTGTAAGTTCTACAGTTTGTGTTCGTCCCACTTCCTAGTCCTACATATAACCAGTCCATGTAATTGGCTGTCAATTTACATGAATAAAGATGAGTAGCAAATGTACCAAGGATACTATCAAGTATTTTATTTCTAACAAAAATAAAAAGCTAAACATACTATGCCTGGCATATCTAGAAGGAGCGCAACCGAAGAGTTTTTGAGCAATATTTCAGCAAAAAAAAACTTTTCTTTTCTTTTCCCGGCACACATTCTGTACTTCAATCACCCAAAATTACATATAGGAAAAACGGCCAACCATCCTTAGGAAATGTACACAAGTCAACGACTCAACGGCTTGCACCTACCACCTACATCTTCCATAGCAAAACATTCCTAAATGTAACAACTGAACTGACTGGCGACAGATGCTGAAAAAGGCATCGAAGTCGCAAGTTACGTATGCCAAAGACGGTGACCATACTCTGATGCCTAGGAATTTACCGTTTTAGTTTCCAATTTTCTCATCAAGGAGGCAATTAGTCAAATTCGACATACAGTGAAGCTATCTCCGATACCGGTGAAACATGCGTCATTGCATAGACACAGTATTACACTTAGTGTTGCTCCCGGTGACCCTGCACGCTGCTAGAACTCAGATCCAAACACGTGGTAGGCAACCGAAGTGCGTTCGAGCAGTACAAAGCACAATTGAGGAAATGCAGCACGCTAAACCGACAGAGAATCGATCGTGCGAGGCTGCAAGATGGTACAGCAGACGTACTCTTGGTGTCGGTGGCCGAGGCGGCGGCGAGGAGGAGCGCGAGGAGCGCGGAGGCCAGCAGCGGCCGAGCGGAGAGCGCCATTCCGTCACTCACCAGGCGCGCGTGCCGGATCAGACGCGGTGGGTTTCCCGGGATCTGAGAGCGAGGGTGTGTGCGAGAGCTGGACTCAAGAATGTCTGACCTTGAGACTGTGTGCGTGTCTCCGTTCGATCTGCCGCGAGCTCTCGCTTTCTTAAAGGCCTTCTCGAGTTTGCACACTCTCCGTGTGCGCCTTGCGGTTGGTGCGGACTGCCTAATATTGTTTTTTTTTCTTTCTTTTCTGAAACTTCAGATTGCCTGCCCCGCCGACAATTAGGGTGTGTTTGGTAAGCATCATGGGATGGAATGGAATGGGTTGAACCCGCACCTATAACTGATTCTTGTGTTTGGTAGAAAAATAGAACCGGAATCAACTCGTTCCCGAAAACGAATATTCGCTGCAGATGCGGAATTGAGTCGTCCCACCGATTCGGTGGAATCACTTGGTTCCGAACCGTCTAACGAAAAAAGAAACCCAACTATCACCCCCGTACAGCCGTACTCTCTCCTAATCTTATCCTCACCGAGCGCTCTCCTCCTCACTTTTTCTTCTCTCTGGCGGCGGCGGCGAGCGGCGCAGCGGGTGAGCGGGTGGAGCAGAGCATCGAATCGAGTGAGCCGCGCAGCGGGGCGAGCGAGCGGTGACCAGCAGTGGCGGTGGGGAGGAATGGAGGCGGTGGACTGTTAGCAGTCAGCGGCGGCGGTGGCAGCAAGCAGTTGCGGCGGCGACGGGAGACAAGCGAGCGAGCGAGCGATCGATTCAGCTAGCAGCGACCTGGCAGCAATCGATTCAGCTAGCAGCGAGCCAGCGACTGATCCACTTTGCAAGTTTTTTTTTACATTGGGCATGTCTAGGTCGATTCCCTTGTCCGGTTTAATTTCCATGCCATGTCCAGATTGATTTTGAGGAGAAAACAAATTGTTTTTTTTTTGCAATATATGGTGTTGAATGGATTGTATTTTTTTCCCAACTATTTGGATGACTTGTATGCGTGTATGGATTGAAATATGTTTGGCTAAATATAGTTTCTGTATGTGTTTTTATTTTTTTGAGATGAGAGGGTACTTTGAACTTGAAGCTATATTTCTGTAAATATTTTGTATGAAAATGGGAGGTAATCTCACCATTTGTATGAAAAGGGTGATTCGAACCGTATTCTTGTCATTCTTACTCTCTGACCAAACACAGGAATAGAATCAACCTATTCCACTTTTCTCGACCTACCAAACGCAGGAATGGAATCGACCCATTCCTCAAGAATAGAACCATGACATTACATTACACTTGGTTCCCCAACCAAACACACCCTTAGTGTTAGAAGAAGGCAGCTATCGCTACGCGAGGGAACCTTCGCGAAGGGCGATTTTACTGGCTTGACCACCGTCAGCATGCCACGTGGTAGATCTGAGGTAGCAAAATTAGTGACGGCAGCGCGGACGCGCACGTCCAATCTCGCGTGCGTCAACGTGGCTTCTGAAGCCCCGCGTACAGGTGTGAACGTGAGCAGGACAAATCATTAGCCTACGTACGCCTCCGCGTGGATGTACGCCGGCCGGCCGAAACACCGCACGTCCCACGCGCGCGTCTGCGCATACGTCGCGTTGCGCTTTCTTACGCCGATCGATCGATCATTCAGCTAAACGAATATACAAAAATTGTAATACACAAACACAAAATAAATGTACAAATTACACATAAGCAAATGCACAAACAAATTAAATCTCACCCGCGCGATATATTAAATTGGAGATGTATAAATTGTAGATGTACAAAACTGGAAATGTATAATCACACTGCTGCCGGAAGTACAAAACTGGAGATGTACAAAATTGGAGAGTACAAACTGGAGATGTATAAAACTGGAAATATACAACCACACTGCTACCGAATGTACAAAACTGGAGATGTACAAAACTGGAAATGTACAACCACACTGCTACCGAATATACAAAATTAGAGATGTACAAAATTGGAGATGTATAAACTGGAAATATAGAAAAACTGGAAATATACAACCACAGTGCTACCGGATGTAAAAAGAAGTTGTCGATACCTATCAACATGAGATCTAGTTTTGAAGATCTCGACACGAGGAGCTCAAAAGTAAAAACGGTCCGTGATTTGGATTAACGGTTCTCAAGATATTTCGTTTTTAGTTTTCATTTTTAAAAAATAAAAGGGAAAACTCCCTCCCACGCGTACCCTTCCTTTCTCTCTCTTCCTCTCCAATTTAACTCCGGTTGCGACACGTGGCGAATATTTAAACAACAACGAGGGACCGCACAAAAGGAGAAGGCGCCACTTGGCGCGAGGAGAGTGAGCATGGGGTTCCCTTCGCAATGGAACCCTTTTTTAACGATTACCTACTATAAGGTGTGTTTGGTTGCTCGGGTATTTTTTGGCTTGGCTCTGGAAAAACGTGGCATGAATCATGTTGTGCAGCCCGTTTGGTTGCCAACAATTTTCTGGCCAGTCCCGTTTGGCTGGGTGCAAATTTTGAAGGCCACGCTATTTGGTGGACTGTGTTAGTTTCACAGCTGCAAATGCATGGTGTTTGGTTGCTAAACAAAGCTACTTTCACTCACCACTTCTCACTAGTGGTGACATTACCACCACGATTGTTTATCAGTGCACCCATACTTGAACTAGCTACTAGCAAATAGAAGTTCGTCAGGACATAAAAGTTCACCTAGCTACTAGCAAATGGTAGTTCATCACGACATCAAAGTTCTCCTAGCTACTAGCAAATGGTGGTTCAAGTGGGGAGTTGCGCAAAGGTGGTAAACTCCTTCTTCTTCCTCCTCTTCTGCTTCTTCTTCTTGTGCTTCTTCTTCTTCTGGTACTGCTCCATCTTCTTTCTTTAGATCCTGGTGTCACCTCTCGCGGCCCACATTGCGTCAGCCAGCTCCTACCTCAAGTTATTCCACGCTTCTTGGTCGTTAGCGTCGATACCATATCCAACATCATCATCGGTGTCGGGTGTAACATCTTCCTCCTCCGGGAAGTACTTGTCAACACCCCACTCCAAGATCCAGTTATAGAGAATGTAGCATGGAACCAGCTTAACTTGGACGGGGAAAGGGTGGAACGGCTTCTGATCAAGGATCTTGAATCTGTTCTTCAGAGCACCAAATACCCTCTCAACTGTAACTCTAAAACTAGAGTGTCTCAGGTTGAACAATTCCTTGGCATCCTTAGTATAGTTCCTTGAGGAGAACTCGTTGAGCTGGTACCTGGTAGCCCTGAAGGGTGGAAGAACACCTGGGTGACAAGCATATCCTGCATCTCCAAGGTATTACTTGCCATCCGGAATATTTATCCCATCAGGTCGACTCATACTGTCAGCAAGGATGCTTGCATCATGGGCAGATCCTTCCCAACCAGCTAGCACATATGTGAACCTCATGTTGAAATTCACAGCAGCAAGCACATTCTGGCTGGTGTAATGCTTGCAACCCTGTATGCAGCAGCTTCTGACCTTGGCACTCTAGTAGTGACATGAGTGCCATCTATTGCACCAATGCAATCCTGTTGACATGAACATTGTGTCATGTTAGACTGTATACATGAACAATGTGTAATGTATGCAACGAAGTATATACTATGGAATTTCTCACCTTGAAATATGGAAACCATTTATGGCTCTGTCTAATCTTCTGTGGAGTCTGGCCAGTTGGTTTCTTCATCATCTCATCTCTGAGCTCCCAACTGCGAACAGAACTTGCCTGAAATAGCGAGATATAGTCTCGCTAGATCTCCTGAATGTGTTGTGAATCACCCTGAACCTCGCAAAGGAACATCGCAACTTGCTCTTCCACAGAGGTGTGAATGCTATCTTTCAGCAGCACCCTGGACCGGAATGTCTCCACTAGCTTGCAAAAGGGAGCTCTGCCCATTCGCAGCATGTTCACGGCCTCCACCTCGTTGTTGTTGTAGATGTAGTTCAGATTGGCCATCCTCTCCTGGTCTCGGATGAACAATGGACCATAACGGATTACACGCCTGTAACTGCGGCGTACTACTCTATGATGGACTAAAAGGAGCCAGGCCTACATCACAGCTATGAGTGTGAAAGTGCATGGTTGCCCCCATGTGTGGTTTTGATAATTAATGACAATCTCTATGGACTAATGTTACCGTATGCAGTGCTTGATCTCCATTTGTTGGAATCAAGGCTAAGGGAAGAAGAGTATTTGTTGATCAAGGCTAAGTACGAGTTGATCAACACTCAAGGCCATGTGAAGATATGCCGAAGAGTGCCTCTCCCATATTGGTGAATGGGGGAGCAATATGCGAGTCTTCACCGTGCGAAGCGCAAGTGGATTATGCGCAAGGCAAAGGTATGATCTTGATAGGGTTTCTACTTTACCGGTCTCATGATGTTGTTGAGAGACCGGGTTATAGGATAGATAGCTGTACTGTCAAGAGGGGCTCTCGACCGAGTATCTTGATCGTATCTTTCGTGGAGAGATCAAACCTTTGCATCCTTGTAATCATCTTTATTGTTTATTATTTGGCTCTTATCGTGGTGTGGTCTTGGTGCTTGTCGTGCTTGTCATGACAAGGCCAAGTTTACCGAAAACGGTTTTCATATGCGTCTCCTATTGCGTTTTCGGTATTGGAGATTTTTTTGGTTCATCCTTGTGGATGGTCTCACTCTTGATTGGTTCTTATTTGGGTCTTATCATGGTGTGGTCTTGGTGCTTGTCGTGCTTATCATGACAAGGCCAAGTTCACCGAAAACGGTTTTCATATGCATCTCCTATTGCGTTTTCGGTATTGGAGATTTTGTCGGTTCATCCTTGTGGATGGTCTCACTCTTCCAATTATTTTCAAAATCTCCTTTACTTGTTTTCAATTTTTCCAAGGATATCTCTTATTGTCCACTTTCCAACAAAATTGGTTTCACTTCATTCGGACTTCATTTGCAAAAGATATGGTGTTTTCGGTTCTTTATACAAAGGTTTTACATTTCCACATTTGGTTTTATTCTCCCTTGTTGGACTATGATGTTTCTCTATATATTCTTGTAGAGCTTTTTGTTGCGATTCCAACGAGCCCAAGAACATCGAAAACGGAGTTTCGATGATTAAAATATGTTTGTTTTCGTGTTGGATGTTTTTCTGCAGTTTGGCCAGCCTAGGCCGGGCCAAGGCCGGCCGCTTCTGGTTCCTGCCCAGCCAGGCCGGGCCAAGGCCGGGCCAAGGCCGGTTCCCCTCCAACAGCTCCTTTTTGGAGCCCCTTTTAAGGGGCCTTCTTCCCCAATTCTTTCCAACCACTTGGAGCTCTATTTTTCCTCTCTGTCCTCCATTGTTGACCTCCAAAGTTTTGATTCCTCTCAATCCCTCCAATGATTCTTGCTCATATTTAGGGAAACAAGAGAGGAGATCTAGATCTACAATTCCACCAATCCATTCCTCCTCTAAGTGAGGGGAACCTAGTAGATCTTGATCTTGGAGTTCTTGGTGATTCTCCTCTTTGTTCTTCCTCTCTTCTTCCCCCATAAGCATTTGTTGCTTTTGGTGGGATTTGGGAGTGAAGGATTTGAGCACTTCTTGTGTTCTTGCCATTGCTTTTGTTGCATAGGTTTGTGCTCCTCATGGTGATACGTGGGATTGAAGTTCGAGAAGCTTGTTACTCTTGGGTGCATTGTGTTCCCAAGAGCTTGTGCCTCTTGGGTGCATTGTGTACCCTAGACGGTTGGTGGTGTCGCGAATACTTCGAGTTGTGAAGCTTCGGGCAAGGTTTAGGAGCCCCCGATTGAGTTGGGTGTGTGCCCAAGATCGTTGTAAAGACTCCAGATTCCGCCTTGAAAAATTCTGATAGTGGAAGGTGAACCTAACCCTTGGGGTGAGGTTCATTAAAGAATAGGGTGAGGCCTTTTGTGGCATCTTGAGTAGGCCTTTTGTGGCGAGCTCACACCCCTCCAACGAGACGTACTCCCTTAATAAGGAGGAACTCGGGAATACATCCTCGTCTCCGCGTGCCTCGTTTATTTCTATACCCGAGCTCTTTACTTATGCAATTTACATTGTGATAGCCTTCGTGCTTGAAGTTTTATATTTTGCTATCACCTTGTTGTTTGTCTTGCTTAGCATAAGTTGTTGGTGCACATAGGTGAGCCTAGTTTTTTAGATTTTGTTGCTTGATAAATTAAACACTAGTTTTATTCCGTATTTATCAAGCCATAAATCGAAAAAGTTTTAATCGCCTATTCATCCCCCCTCTAGGCCACATCGTTTGTCCTTTCATTGGTATCAGAGTCTGGGCTCTCATTATTAAGCTTTACCGCCTAGAGAGTAAAGATGTCGTTTAGAAAATTAGTGCACGATCCCACTTTTATATTCGATGACACAAATTATGATCTTTGGAAAATTCGCATGCTTAATTTTTTAGGGCCATGGGTCCAAATTATATAAAGAGTATTGTAGATATGGGTTTTCTCCTCCAATGGATTCCCAAGAATTATCTATAGAGGACGAGGAAAACTCTTATCTCGATACTCAAGTATCTAATGGTCTTATTTGTGTTTTGAGCGATGTAGTTCTTGCTTCAATCATGCCTTTTCGGAATGCACATGAGTTGTGGACCAAGCTTCAAGATAAATATGAAGTGTCCAGATTTATTGAGGATAATTGTTCTCCCTTCACCTCCAGCCGTGATGAGTTCTCATCTTCTTCCACTTCACCAACATGTGATTTGTCACAAGGTAACGATATGGTGAGTGGTGATAAAAATTTCATTATTGAATCTACTATTGACTATACTTAATCTCTATCTCATTGCAATGTTCTATCTTTGGACTTAAACACTTCTAGCACTTCAAATGTCTTACATGCTAGTGTTGATAGTCGTTGCATATCATGTAATAGTTTCTCAACTAAATCTCATGATGATATGCTTGCCTTACCTTGTTGCCATGATAAAAATGCTTGTGTTCCCTCTAATTCTTGTAGTCTTAATAATGTAGAGTAAACCCAATTATCTATGGAACAAGATGTGAACTTGTGTAGTTCTTTAATTAATGGTTCATATTCATCAAACATCCTTTGACTTATGGCTAAATCGTCTAATAGTGTTGATGATGAAAATGATGATAATGATAATGATAATAATGATGAAGATGATGATGATGATGAATCCTTTCATAAGAAAGGTCTAATGGTTCTTAATGCCCTTCCTAAAAATAAAAATGCTCATGATATCCTCTTTGAAATTATGGAAACCCTAATTGAGCGTGGGCTTACTATTAAGGCTTTGGAAGCAAGCCTTGTAGAAAAGGAAGGATTGAAAGAGAGGATGCGGATGAAAAAGCATCTTTTGAGTATGCCTTTGAGGAAGAGCATGAGACTCGGGTTTCTCTTGAGGAGAAACTCGAATCTATTGAGGAGTCTCACAATGAAATAATTGCTAAACTCATTAAAGAACGTGACCATGCAATTGCTAAATATAAAGTCACGATAAAGGAAAATGCTAGCTTTATGGAAGAGCTTGCCAAGTTCTCTTCTTCCACTCCTAATGTTAATTATGCTTGTGCTACTAACTCCACTTCTTGTGAAGCATCTATTTTGAAGGAGGATGTTGAGCTAAGGGCTCAACTTGAGTTGCTAACTAGCAAGTATGGGAAATTGGAAGAGAGTCATGAAAAGCTCTCTAGCTCTAATGATGATCTTTTCGCATCCCATGCTAGTCTAAAGTTAACTCATGAGGCTATCACTACCAAGTTAACATCTTGTGATCCTCATGTGGACAATGGCACAACTTCTACTAAAAATGCTATAATGCCATGTGCTAGTCCTTGTAATTCTTCATCTCACACTAGTACTAAATCTTATGTTGAATTACATTTCGTGCCTAGTTGCTCTAACAATGAAGCCTCAACTTCCACTAGTACTTGTGTAACTACTAACCTTGTAGGGAAGACTAAAGAGCACAAGGCACAAGCCACTTCTTTGAAGAAAGACGTGGAGAACCGTCATAAAGGGAAGGCCACACTTGACAACATGTTGAGTGTGCAACAATCCACCAATGACAAGAGTGGACTTGGATTCAACTCCAACAGTAAGAACAAGTCCAAGATTGATAAGAATACGGGCCAAGTTCAAGTCAAGAATCCGGCCAAGATTATTTGCTTCAAGTGCAAGCTAGAAGGGCACCATGTTCGGGATTGCCCAGTGAAGAAGAAGCCTCTTAGTGAGAAGCAACTAGGGAAGCGGCCTCTCGTTCAATCCCATGCTCAACCACGGGTTGAACAAAGGCCACCTCCTAAGAAGACTCAAGTCAATGCTTCTCAATTTGAGGAGCCTATTAAGAAGAAAAAAAAGAGTCGATGCTGCTACCTTTGCCGTGGCAAGGGTCACTTTGCTTCTTCATGCACTATCGGTAACCTATCCAACCCCATCTTAATTGATGATGCGTATTCACTTAGAAAGGATAGAGTTGGCAATGTGTTTGCCAAATATGTGGGGACTCAAAGTGGTGTCAAGAAAAGAACTATTTGGGTTCACAAGCCTATTGTGACTAACCTCTTAGGACCCAACTTGGTTGGGGACCAACAAACTTCAACTTGATCAATAGGTGTTGTTGGAGGACATTGGAGACTTGGCCACATTTAAAGAATTAAGGGATCTTCATGATTATATTTCTTCAAGCCAAGTCATTTGGATTATATTGTCATATCTCATATGTTACACCTTGCGGTAACTTGTATTTAAATCATATATACATTGAAAGTTGCTTGCTCCCTTGCATGTGTTAGTTTTGTTCCTAGCATGTGTTTGTATGTGATATGCTATTTTCTTACTTATCTTGTTATTCAAGGTTGTGTATGTTAGTTGTGTATCATGTATGTGTAACTTGTGTTTTGAGCCTTATTGATCTTGTGTGGATTTTATTTGGCTCTTTTGAGAGATTAATGAACTATCCCATTTTGGGGGAGTGATTTGCTTTGTGCAAATCACAATCCTAAAAATGAGTATTCATGATGCACACCACATAGTATTGATATAGCAAAATTATCTAGTCTCTATGCACTACCGCAGCGAGGGAGTAGAGCTGCAGGAAATCCCGGGGGTTGGTGGTGCTGTCGTAGCGAAGAACGTCGATCTTGAACTTCTTAGGCCAAGTAGCTTGGCGGAACTCGGGAGAGAGGGCGAGGCAGCCTTCAGCGATGTCGTCGTCCTGATCTTCCCAGCGATGGCGTTCCCGGCGGCGCTCGATGCGGGTACGCATGTCTTCGTACAGGCAGTTGTTGAGGTCGTGGCACATATCTAGGTTGCGTGTGGTGGATGAGCCGACGGAGATGGTTTTCCCGCGGTCGCGGTCCAACCGATCGGCTGCTGGAGGACCTGTGCGCGGGAAAACGGAGTCATCGGGTGGCCCCTCGGCTCGCGCATCTTGTTTCCTCCCACTCCAGGGCCGTTGACGGTAGGAGAGCGAGCGGGTTCGCACCCAGGACCACCATCGGCGAAGTCGAGGAGCCCCTCCACGCGGGCCCTCCACTCCTGGTAGACCTTGGGATCGCTGATGCTCGGGGGAAACTGCATCAGGGCCTTGGCGGCGATGAGGGCGTCGTGGCAAGCCTACGCATCCGAAGCCTGGGGTGCGGCAGACTTGCCCTTAGCACCTTGCGGATCTTCGCTGGCACGGGTGTCGTTGCTCTTCTCCTTTGCAGTGGGGTCCTTGCTGGCACCGTCAGTGACGCTCTTCTCCCCCCCCCCCCCCCCGAGCATGATGGAGGACACTCGGTGGAGTTCCTGCGGGTAGTCGCGCCCCTGACCTCGCCGCTCTTGTCGTTGCCGCCCGCTCCGCCCGGCACCACCTTCTCCGCAGGCGGTGGGGGAGGAGAGTTCTGGTTCGCCGCCACAGCGCGACGGTCCGCAGAAGCCTGAGTGCGCGAGGGTGAGACCGGCTTAGACGTCGCGTCGTCGGGCTTCTTCTTTGGTGGCATGCTTGGCGAAGAGCCTGACGCAGGTCTAGGTGAAGAGCTTGATGAAGATCTTGACGGAGATCTTGATGGAGATCTTGACGAAGAACTTGAGGTTGATGAAGATGGATCTAGCGCTTGTGCCCCCCTACCTGGCGCGCCAGATGTCGTGTCTTGGATCACGGACACCGGGAGTAAAGGATACCCCCTTTTTAGGTTCGGCACAGGGCGCGAAGAAGGCTAGGAAACACCTTCCTCGGGAGTGCCTCGCCAAGTTCTTCCGATCGACGTGCAAGCAAGCAACACAGGGACATAAGGAGTTTACTAAGGTACATGCATCACGGAGGCTAACAACCCTACTCTTGCATGTCTGGATTGATTGGCTTATCATGGTGTAGCTTACAAGGTTGATCTCGGGTGAGAACCCGGAAGGTGGTGGCTAGAGGTATACGACGAGCAGATCCTGACCCGGAGGAGATCACCTCTCGCTCTACCCTCTTCGCCCTAGCTAGTCTGGCTTGCCTTCTGCTTGTAACATCCCAAATTTTGGAATGTTGTAAAAATCACAAAAATTTAAAACTTTTATTAATAATTAAATAAAGTCTCCAAAAATCAAGAAAAGCTTTTATAGAAGATTGTTATGACATCTTCAAAGGCTCCATAATTCAAAAAAAAAAAATTCTTAAATCTCCGATTTTCAAAATACCAAGTTTTGGAAGCAAAAGATTTTATGTTGGGTTTACCACCTAAAGCCTTTATTTCAAAGTATTTGAACTTTCATTTTAGTAAATACTTTTTCATAAAATTTTTGGTTTGAAAATGAGTATTTTGGATTCAAAGGTTGAGGATTTTCCATCACTAGTAATTTCTGGTTTTTAAATGAATATTTTATAAGCCTCAAATTATTCCTGAGATTTATTTAATGATTGATCAAACTCTTTTCATAAAAGGGTTTTTCATAAATACTTTGATTTGAAAACAATGACAAAATGTTCTATATTTGAAATAAATTCTATTTTGTATTTTTTCTGGATTTATTTGAATTGTTTAGAATTAATATTTTTGCTAATGCTTAAAATGGCATAAAGTTGCCATTTGGTTTCAAATGAAAATTTCAAAATCTTAAACTTTGAAAAGTTATGGATTTTGTTCCAAAATGTTTTAAAAGACTACGCTGAATTCTATAAATTTTTACAAATTTATTTGACTCAATTTGGAGCTCTAAATCAAAAGTTACAAAGACAATCAGGAAAAAAAAAAGTTGATGACGTCATGATGACGTCAGCAGTCATCTTCACGGACGTGAATCACGCCCGAGCCAGCTCACCTTGAGCATTTCTTCCCGATTCAATTACCCGCGATTTAAGGCACCAATTCAAGTGCCGTTTCTTCCTATGCGAAGCCCTTGATCTCCTCCATCGTTTGACCCAAATTCCCTGGGCTGCAACGTTAAATGTTGCAGGCTACTACGACGATGAGTGAGACGTGTCTTCGAGCTTACAACCAACATGATCGCCAGTGGCTCATGGAGATGAAGGAGCTCTGTGCTATTATATTGCTGCGTGTTGAACTCTGAATAAATTGTTGAACTCTTTACTCTTTTAAAGCTAGCTTCGGCTATGCAAAGTTGTAAGGAATTATTTTACTCCTGGATCATTCGAATCGCGTTGTAATAATATTTGACATTGATGCATGATATTACATCTTTTGTGAGTTGCTATCCATACTCGATCCAGGGAATAGCATATTTCACAATGTGGCCTTGCTTTTCTAAGCGAGGGCGCCACACTGCTTCGGTCCGTTCTTCCTCTTTTCCTCCTCCCTCCTCACCATGCTTTGGTCCTCCTTTTATAGGCTAAGGGGATCCAACAGGGACATGTGAGGAGCGTGGGGGGGGTTTTAGGCGGGAAAACCCCCCGGTGGCTTCTAGGAGGCGACGTGGCCTCTTCTGTTCCAAGTATTCCTCCAAGGGGTGAGGTGCGGCCGTCCCCCTTTTGGAAAGCAGGGTGGATAGGGGCTGACACCCCATCAGCCGTGTCTCCTCGCTGCGCCATCTCCTTCTTGGCGCCCAAGTCTTCTAGGAGCTTCCTGCCTGGGCTGGCAGGCTTATCCTCTTCGTCGTACGGACTACGGAGGGGGAAACCCGGGAGCAAGCCTGGCCTCCTGCCAGGTGTTCGGGCTCCAGGTCCTCCACGTCATTTTGCCGGATTGGGGTGACCCCAGGGGTGACCCGGTTCTTCAGCCGTGGTTTGTCGATGTCGTGCTTGTCAGGTACCCGCGGGGAAGGTGGGACGGCCCACCTGCCAATCTCGTCTCCTTGCCTTGTTCGTCTTCTTGGTGGGCCCACCGCTGGTGGACCCGCTTTGGCCGCATAAGGGGAACCCCATGTTCCATTGTTGCAACATTGAGATACCTAGCAAGTGTTCTCCAAGTCCTACTGGTTCGATAACATTGGTTTTGTAATCAAGGGAAACTGCTGCTTTGCTACATCATACCTTCCTCTTGGGGTTTCCAGCGAACGTGTGATCCATGTCATCAAGCTCTTTTTCTGACACCGTTGCCGGGGACTTGGAAACTTCAGCTAGGGGAGTTTCACACATCTTTCACTTTACTTTGTTATTGTCTTGCTTAGTTTATTTTTTGTTAGTCTTGTTTTGCCTTTCGTTTGCTCTAAAACTGAAAAACACAAAATAAAAATAAAAATTTCAGCACCTTGTTTAAATCTGTTTTGCCCTGTTATCATGGCTAGTTCCACTCCTTTTTCCCTGTCTCCTGAAGTTGAAGTTCATACTTTTAAACAAAGAGGTAGAGAAAGTTTGAAAGATGCTCGATATAGGATTAGTGATTCTCAACACCGTTCCACAAAGAAATATTTAGAGACTATTCTTCTTAGAAATTTTTATGTTGGAATCACAAGATGGTATAGGTACGTCCTAGACACTTTGACAGGTGGAAATTTCCTAGGCACTCCCTCAGTTGAAGCCTGCAACATTATTGAAAGTTTAGTTGGGACTCCTCCTATTAATGAACCTAAAACTGAAGTTGCAATGGAACACGCCATGGAAAGGCTTGATTTCTTAGAGAAAATTTTGCCAAACATGAATTGGGTAACTGAAATAGATAAGAAACTGCTTGATAGTAGCAGCAAGATTGAAGGATCTTTAAAACATAAAAATAGAAGAATTAATAATCTTGAGAATAATAAAGGTAAAGATGATCAAATTTTGAGAATTGGCAAATTGGAAGAAACTATGGATGCTTTAAGTACAACCTTTTCCTCATTCAAAATTAAAAAGAAGGAAGCTCCAGTAGGAAGGGGACCTAAATTTACTTATTGTTTGACGAAAATAAAACAAAAAAATGACAAACACACAGTATATATGGGAACTATGTATCTTTATTGCTCATTGTATTGAATACAAAGTACATGTACATGCTACCATAGGAGTTTGCCTATTTTGCCTTCTGCGACTATGCTTAAGGAGATCTGACTAAAGAGATTGCGTGTGGTTCGCTGATTCCCGACGCTTTTGCAAAGCATCCGGTTAATTACAACTGCCGGAAAAGACTTACTACCCCCATGGGTAGCTACACACCCTAAGTTTGACCGAAACGTATATGCAACGGAAAAATGAGATTACTCAAGTAGACAAGGGGGATGTCACTAGTAGAGTTGATAGAATTATTAAAAAGTATTTTGAAATTTTTTTGAATTTTTTTCCATCCGCTGTGATTTTTTTAGTAAAGTTTGACCCAAAAGTCAACAAAAAGTCAATTATGAAAAAAGCTAAAAATGACGACCAAAAAATATTTTTTTGAAAATTCCGAAATCAGTTTTGTACACCAAATATCCGTATTTTACTAGGAAAACAAGCTAAAACGGATACATACGGCTTGCATCTCCGTATATAGCATGGGTGTGTAGCTACCCATGCGGGTAGCAAATTGTCTCTCACTTACAACTGCAGGTCGAGCCTACAGAAAACCTCCGATTAAGTTGCGCTGATGATCGTTGTCGTTCTGGATAATCTTGAGAGAAAGAGGGTGGCGTAATCCCGCCGAAACATGATCACGATATGAATCTCCACGTGCATAATTAAGAGTGAGATTATTTGATGAAGGGGGTGGCCTTTGCCTCGTCGGTACCCAGCCATATGGCCCATAGTTCATCAAATTGGACGTGTATGTAATGTTGCCTTTGCCTCGTCGGTACCCAGCAACGTTGTGTCCATCTCATCAAAATTGGAACGTGTTGACATCATAGTAATCGAATCTCGTCGTTACTTGGTGATGATTTTGCCTAGCCTCGTCGGCACTACACATAAGGTGGATATGACAGATGTGACCGTCGTCTCATAGAGATTAGGTCGTAGATAGATTCGAGATAGACAATTGATGAATCATGTCTTTTCTCTTTCAAGTAGTTAGTATCCTTTGTATGTAGGATACAAGATTGTACACCGCCGATGTAAATGAAAACAATCGGACGATGCACTTGGTGAGTATTCTCTTGGACTCCGCATGGTCAACGTTAATGAGACGGTCGTTTCCACGGTTGTATGCTGCACATGGGCAACGCTGATGAGGCGGTCATCACCATGGTTGTAAAGATGGATGATTGCTTCCGCATGGCCGACGTTGATGAGGCGGTCCTGCCATGGTTATAAAAATCGGTTGTTGCCTCCACATACCGACGTTGATGAAGCGGTCGTGCCATGGTTATAAAAATCCACGGTTTATTCCGTATGACCGACGTTGATGAGACGGTCGTGCCATAGATATGAGGATTCACGCATAACCGGCGTTGATGAGGCGGCCGTGTCATGCTTGCAAAGATTCACGGTTTCCTCTAGCACCCACCATGGATGATCTAGATGAACCATATCAAGATTGTTCTTTTCCGCCAAAATATGTATGATCAATGATAAGATCTGATCTTTATAATATCTTACCATAGAGGGGTGACATGGGATGAAGTGGCATGGCGCCGGCGAACCGCGGCCTCGAGCAGTTAGCGTATTAACTCGGCAAGACGTGATCGTGGTGTGGTGATTTACTTGGGTTTGCGTCAAGGAGCAAAGCGGCGATCCGATCTCGCTTTTTCTCCCTGCGCGTGTGTGGTTTCTGGGTGTGTCCTCCTCCAGGTTTGTGCGTCCGTCCTCCTTCCCGGCCGGGCGATGGATGACTTTATATAGGGCTCAGCCGGCTTGCTGATCACGTCGGTTTGTTCTTATCGTGTGGCCGTTTGAATCGCCACCAGGTTGTTGTGTACGTGACGTCAGCCATGAGCTCATATCGTATGAAATACGGACTCGTACCGGCGAAGACCCAGCCACGTTCTTTGCAATTTTATGTACGGCAATCAACGTGTCGTTTCTGCCGCGGTAGTCTCACGTGAGGCAACGAGCTACCAGCTAATCACATATTCACTACTCACATGCATGCAGTTGATCGATGTGGTTCTCAAATGCTTGACTAGCTAGCTAGCTTATTTGAACGTATATGATCCAACACTTCTGAATATCATATTTTTTAACTGGTGTATCGAAATTCTAATATGTCTGCACCTTTGTAATGAAGATGATGAACTCCATAGATTGAGTCCAATATCACATATATATCATTTCGTAAGAATTTCATACCACATGGGACCCACACGTTATAGACAAAAGTTAGGTTAATCTATATTTATATTATTAACTAGCAAAGTGCCCGTGCGTTGCCACGGTCTTTAAGTTTTTTTTTTGTCTTTCCTCAATGTTTTGTTTTGAACCCAGAAACCCAAGAATCCACGCAACCAAATTGATTAAATCACGAGCGAATTACTGCATGGCACCACCCCTTCCACCGTGTGTAACCGTCCTCTACCTTGTACCAGCGCCTACGCCCCAGTTCAAGCTTGCGGGCTCTCGGCTCCGCCCCTTTTCCCTACTCGTCGGCGCCGTCCTCGCATCCCCTTCTTTCAGCTCTCAAGAGCTGCCCAGCTTGGGGACCCGTCGACCTACACCCCTTTTTCCCTAGCATGGGGCACCAGCGGCATTCCCACAATGCCGCTCTTCTCGGGACCCTAGTAGCCTTCACCCTGCACCTCCTAGCTTGGAGCCCTAGTTGGTTGCACCAAGCTCCGCCCTGCCTTAGGGAACCGACGGCTTTCACCCGCGTTGGCTCCGTTCTCAGGAGGCCTCCACCTACGTGTCGCCGACTCCTCACATCACGAGGTCGCCTCTAGCATGATCCGCCACCTGCTAAGGAGAAGTCGTGCGCCACCCAACTCTGGTACGAGCGAGATGGCAGACTACACGAAGAGGAGTTGCCCAACTTCGATGGCCGAAAAAATTTGTTAGACTAACAAAGAAAGAAATAATCTTCCTTTTAATATTACATTCCAAATAACTTCGAACAAAAATAAAGTTGCGCATGAACTAAAATATAGAGTAGTTAGCAAGAACACCTCATGTAAAGATTTCGAACTTCAGAGAGACGCTCATTTATCTATTTTAATATAAGATTACAAAAAAAATACATTTGCTTTGGCAAATATAGAATCACTCATGTTAACATGTACTCTGCAATCTGCAAATATTAGACCCGTGCAATTTTTCTGCAAATATTAGACCCGTGCAATTTTTTTCTTTGAACAACGCGTGCAATGCAAATATTTTTTTTAATCACACCGTGCAATGGATCTGGCCGATCAATCCATGGGCCATGGCCATGGCTAAAAGGATCGATCGTGGATAGCCACGACATTGATCATACGAATACGAAACAAGCACGACGCCATCCGGTTTACCTGGCCACGTACGAAAACCGTTCGGTTTTGTTTAGCGAGGGAGACGATCGATCGATGCGTGGTTGGGTGGTGGCGACGTACCATACCATACCATAGAGACTCTGTAGACGGGAGATGTAATCAACTCGCCGACGCCCATGCCCCTGAGATCCAGGTAGTTGGTCATCTCGTAATCGAGAGTCGCCGGTGACGTGCTCCGTGATGCATCTCGACGACGAGCTCTTGGGCGTGATCGGGCTGCTGTTAGCCATGGCTGGCAGGGAGGGGGGTATTCGGAAGCCGGCGGCAGGATTTGCACGCATACGCACGCTAGCTACGCGTCTAATTATATCAGGGACTCCTAAGACCTAGTACGAGGATAAAACCGTATAGTAAAAGAGTTGTTATCGGCTTAGATGGGGCTTGTGTGCTCCGTTTTGAGGTCCCGTCGGTCGTCTGAATCGTGATCGATGGAAACGGAAGGAAAGGATACATATCTATACTAATAATATCGGTATTTCACTTATACGTGGCAAAGGTGGGTAATTATGTATAACTTCAGGGGTAATTCAAATGACCTACCATGAACCATCACGTCCGATTTCAATATTATAGTAGAGATTTTCGGTAAAAAATTCATCAAACAAATACCCCCCGCCGAGTGTAGTGCGCAGCGAAGCAGACGGACTATACTCGGGGAAAAAAAAAATCAGGCTATAACGTAAAGCCTTTTTTTTAAGTACAGGGTCTGTGTTTCCGGCCGCTCGACGTATAGCAGTCCGATCAGGAAAGGGAGCGCGGCTCAGCAAGAGTCTTGCACAGCTACGGTTGGCTTGGCAGAATCCTCCCAGACTCGGAGTCTTTAACTCGGAGCATTATAAATTTATAATTATAAATAGATGATATCTTTGCTCCCTCGTGGCGCAAACACGATTAGTCATCTCGCTCAAACCACAATGGCAGGCAACTCGAAGAAAAGCCAGCGAACCCAGCCTTCCATCAATGAGCGAGACGAAGGCAAATCAAACCAACTTCGACGGAACCTGCTCATAGCGGTAGGGGCGCTAGACAAGACCCTTCCAGTACTCGGCGGCTTTCTCGTCCTAGCAGCGTTGATAGAGCTAAATCTCAGGACAAAGGCGCTGTTACATATGAGCTATCTCCTGGAAAAGAGATCTCAGGGAGCCCCAAGGTAACATGTTTTATCTTGCCTTTTATTGTCAATTATTTACTTTATACAGCCGGCCGCGCGTGTCACCGTCGGTCCGTCGTTGAGTATTGATTATATGGTAGTACGCTGAGAAGTAGATGTAATATGGTTCAGGCACAAACACACTAATCCGTGGCCTTTTTTTTTTTAGTATATGCACGTGCTAACTTCTCTAGTAGCATCTATGCATAGAATCACTAAACACTGCTAGTCCCTGATCTTTTCCTTTTTTACAGGACGTTGTGGATGTGATGCCCACGATATACACGCAAGATACTGTATGCGCCTAAAGAGGCAAACGGGAAAGTATTGCTATGGCGTGAGGAGTTTGAATTTTTCTATGATGCGGTGCGGAACGGCTTTCCGTCCGATGATGATGTTCCAATTGAACGTGAGGAAGGAACTGACGAGTTCATGTCTCAAGTTGCTGAGTGCTTGAGACTCGGACGTGGTGAACAACTCATTCTGGAGCCCGAGAACACGTTTCTGTAGAGAGCCAGGGATCCAAACACGACAAGAGTTCTTGTTCCAACAGCACCAAAGACCCTATCTAGTGCTGTTAGTGAGCAGCCTTCTGGCCATCAAGATAGGCCTGGGGCGCCACCTATAGAAGCATCCACTTTTATTCCGGTTACCCTGCAACCTTACATGTTTGTGAGTGGGCGCTCCGGGGCCCTTCAGGAGAAACTGCCACAAAAAACCTCGACATTGATTCAGAAATTTGCCCATGCCCCCATGACGAGGTGGATTAAAGATCATCCGATCCGACTGCACACCGAGACTGCCGTGTGTGGAAAGATGTTAATCTGGGCTCGCATGATGATAGTGAATCCTGAGGATTCAACGTTCTTACAAATGGCCGATATTCTCCGAGGAATCATGGCTTCAATTTATCAATGTCGTGTAGACCCATGTTTGGTGGCTGCATTCTTGACACATTGGAATACTGATGGGCATACTTTGATTACGAGCCAAGGGGAGATGGGCTATCCTCTCCACACCATGTATGATGCAATGGGCATACCAATTTCTGGACGACTCTATGAGGAATATATTCCACTCCCCTCGACGACGCGAGGCCACGTCCGGACATTGTATAGCATATACGCCGATTTGTGTCCCGTCAATATGAGGGCTAAAACAGGGTTGGTCACTATTTCATCTTGGGTGGAAAACTTTTTTGAGGACCCAAATGATTATTTCGGCTCTTCATCGCCAAATTTGTTTGCCGATCGGTCAGATCCTTTACTACAGAAACACGAGTTCCGAGTTGAAGTTCAAGGTGACCGTCCAGCCGTGATCATAGGCGAACAAATAATGTCTTGCCGTGTTGCATACCCTTCAGTGGTGTACCGCGCCGCCTTTATTGCAGCTTGGTTGTGTACCTACTGTGTCCCAGTTGAGGAGGGACAATATATTCGCCCTGAGGCTTTTATCATGGCGGTGAAGTTGGCGAAAGGCAGTCGTCGTGCTATAGGTGTGGCAGGCTTGGCGTTTTTATACCGCAGTCTGGATGAAGCACACAACAACATTGTCATCGGCACAACATCTGCTAATGAGTGTACCTTATTTATTCCTGGACATTTTATTATGGGATGGTTTGCCTCGTTTATGAAGAACATAAAACCAACCGCCTCTTTGAGATGCTCAATCCCATGCGCACCATTTGTTCGGCGCAGAGAGGCCATGTCCCTCACGGACGCGCTCAATCTGTTTTGGGAATTTGACGATACCAAGGAGGGTTTATGCTCGCTCAGCTTCATAGGACGGTCAGAAGTGCGCTTCCCTAAACCAGGGATGCAAATAATCCGTCTATGGGATGATCGCACCGGCCATCCTATGCCTAGAGAGATAACCATTGCAGCTATTGATTTACTCATTACTTGTACTGTTGGTGGTGTCACCCATAGGCGGGGCGAGAATTTTGACAACCGGGTCTACTGTCCGCATCGGTTTGCCCGCATGTTCAATTATGATCAGAGTGTTCCGGCTTTCATCATGAAGGCAAGTAATGGTCCGAACACAAATAGTCTAGACTTTGACAGTTACTTGACTAATTCAAGGGAAGAATCATTGCATATTCTTGCTCGTCGACATCTCGCCTTCTTGCGGCCAGAAGGTCATGTCTTACATGTGCATCCATTTCCCCGACAGAGCAAGCGCACGTTGAGTTACATCCGCTGGTGCAGCAAGGCTTTTCCTTTCCTTGGATCTCCTGATACGGTATTGTTCAGGTGTGGATACGCCAGCATCCATTGGGGCTGCCCCCGACCTTGCACCAGGTATCATGTTAATACATGGTATTTATATAATTTACGTAATCATTGCATGCATACGTGCTGCATGTCTCCTTTTTATTAGTAACTCATGTACGCTGGTGTGCTTTCCTTTTTTATATATATATATATCTCACTTTTAATCTTTCAACTGCAGATGGCGTAACAAAAGCTGCTGAGGTAAACTCAACAGGACCCTCATCGTCGGACAAACAGCCCGAGGGGCAGCAGGATATAAGTGCGTCAGGGAAAGTGAGAGGAGCGAAAGAATCACTTAATCAAAATAATGAACCTCCGAATGCGCGTCACAAGGTACGCCTGCAACAGTGAAGGCGGTTCTCGGTCATTTGAGCAAGGCTCAGGCTCCTTCGGCCTTGGAGACCCCACGGGAATTAACTACACATTCCCTTCCCAAGAGGGTGCATCACGTCACACATGGGGACATGAATTTTGAAGAGTCATATGATGGTCTGTATATACCCGATGATGATATAAATACCCTTCCTAAAGGGGTCTTCAGTGACGACGCCATAGGTGAACTTTTTGAGTCATACGGAAACCCTTCCGTGACTTGCCAAAACAATTTTGTGTCCGAAGGAGATACCTTGACAGCACCAATTGACTACCCTCCGACGAGTGGCATGACCTCTGTTTCCCCTAAACGGAAATCGTTGAGCACACATGAAGGTGACTCTAATAAAAAGGCAAAAACCACTCTGACAGGTGATTTTCTCTTCATTAGAACTTCTCATATATATCCATATTCATACATTCACGTTCCTCTTTTTTTTATTTATACTCATTTCTCTTTGTCCTTATTTTCTAGTGGAATCCTTTGACGAGGAGTCAAAGAAAATATATGACTCCATTGTCAAAGAATGCAAAGAACATTATGAAAGTGTTGAAGGGAAGCTATGTCAAAGCTCAACCAGTTCGGCTGCGGCCGGAGAGATTAGGAATTTGACGTTGAGTAATGAATTCAACAAGGAAAATCCTGTGGATTTAAAGATGTGGACAGACGACTCATCAGCGCACTGCGTGAGGTATATCCAAACAGATCTTAAACAACTCAGGCGCATCCTCAATGATTATCCAGTGAACAAGACCTCTATGTCTTTGGCAATAACTGATATTCTCAAGTTCTGGAAGAAAATGCTTGACGACCCACCTCCTGAAGTGGTTCGTCTCATGACGGGACTTGCTGCTTTGCAAGCAGCATATGCACAAGATGCGTCTGATCTGGCCACAAGGATTGCTTCCAATAGAGAACAAGTCCATAAACGATCATCTGTTGTTAAAACACTCATTGCTAAGGTAGCCGCTGCATGTACTTCTATGGATACTATTACGACCACTTTCGAAGGGCAGCTCAAGGAGCAAGAGGACAGACGCCAGACTCATTTGTCACGCATCGCGGACATAGAGGCTCAAATCCAAGCATTACAAGCTGAGTTTACAAGGCTAAAAGAGGACAGTTCATTTGGGGAGCCGCTCAAGACCCAGACAACGAGCTGTTTGTCCGCCCATCGTGAGCGACTCCAACTGACTATGAGTTTCAAGTCTTCATTGGAGAATTTTTCGTCGAAGGATGATGAATATTTGCAAGAGCTTGACCAAATCACCAAGACCTTTGTCGAGACGGACGATCTGGGCTTTTCTCAACACATGTATGCTTTACATGCTTTCATCATAGCATGTGCTTCCCAAGAAGATTAGTTTCTTTTAGGCATATATTAGCTTGTTAGCGTCCGTAGTAGCTAATCTTTTTTTGTTTTACATTTATCATATATTTCGGACATTGTATTAAAAACCGTACACAAACCCTTCATCCATGTTTATCAATTCTGCTGCCGTTAAAATACTTTTATATATATGTATTGCAAATCTTCTCATTTATTTTCCGGCCGGCCGCACATATGTGCTATAAGCTGACTCTCGTGGAGTTTTTTTTTTTTAAAAATGGAACGAATTAACCTTTCCTTTAAGAAGTATATACCAGCTGGTGCCCCCACCAAGTGGAGTTCATGCAAATAGCAGGAACTCAACTTCGGAAAAGAAATGTTAGTGTCCATGATTCAGTATGGACACGTATAGCAAAACAAAGGCCAGCTGAATAGCCGCTTATGTCATTCACCGTCACGACGGCTGATGGATCGAGTGTTGAATGCGATAGAACCTTGGCTTCACCAAGAGCTAAACTTTAGCGTAAGTTCAGACCATAGGGTGAACTAACTGATTAATTGATTATGACAAGCTATGGTAAAATACTCATACCATATATGTGAAAACAATATATTTGATGAAGAAAATATTTTATTTGACAACGCATACCCATGCTTTCATTTAATAAACACTCATTGGGTGAGTACAATTACAATGAAATACGGCAAAATACCCATGCCATGCGCTTAAAAAAAATGTTTTTTTATCCATTCCCATCGCGACCAAATACAATGTGGTGCCAGCTGATGGTGGAAATCTTTGACTGCCAAAAAACTGGCTCGTGCTATTTTATCAAGTTAGATGCGACCATAAAACGATGTGTGGTGCCAGCCATCAGACTTGAAGGGTTTCACAGGTCAACACTGGCCGCACTGGCGTGTCTTGCTGTTCCCAAAATTTTCCCGAGTTTGGTGCGATCGTAAATACATAACCGATGCCAGCCATCAGACTCGGAGGGTTTCACAGCTTGGCACTGGCCGCACTGGCCCACCTTGCTGCTCCCAATATTCAAATGTCGGAATGTCCTCGACAAGGTAGATGAACTAGGGCATGATGTTGCCCCCGGTCTTGCTGCTATGATCAAGAGAGGGATAATGCCCCAGTAGCGTTGCTATGACCATAAGAGGGATGAGATGCCCCCAATAGTGATGCATATGTTGATGTAGAATGCTCGTCGCTTAATGATCAATGGGAAAACCCCATGCACAGCGACGGTGGTGCTTATGTACAACTATCTTGCTTGCCCCTTACAAAAGAAGGGACCACATAGATCACGAGCATAAGTAAGAAGCATGGAGAAAACGAAAAACAAGGTAAACAAAGTATTGTTTTTTTTTTGAAAAGTTTGACTTTTCCGTTAGGACACTAGCTATGAGTGTGACATCGGAAAAGGCTGCCGAAGGACTTAGTCATTGGGAACCGTCGAAAAACCATGACGATTGTAATTCAATCACTTTTCACCAATGAGTGTGTGTGTGGGAGAGTGATGTGCTTGGGACAATCCCGAGAGGCAACCGAAAATCGTACCCTAGCCCATCAAGGTAATGAGCAGCCCCACAGCTCCACCATGCTCCTTTCCATGTCTCAAGAACCCGAAAACATGGGTGAGGAGGAATCAGTGTAGATGGTTTTGGGACAAAGGCTTGTGAAAGTTTGTCATGACTTCTTGTTTTGAGGGGTGGTGAACGACTGCCAACCGCCTTCTTTCCAGTGGTCCCCTTGCTTCTCAGAACCGCTTGGACTTGCTTCTGGAGTTGATGGATATTTTCTCTTGTGAGAACTACTTGTATGGACAACTTTTGATGGAAGATCTCTCTTTTTTTTGTTTTGAACTTGTTTTGGACATTGCTTCACATTTGCTCTTCTTTGGAGGACTGATTGAACTTTCTTGGATATTGTTAGCATTTCCTTGGCGGAACCACCTTCAGAATTTGGAAGGCAACCATCCACCTTTGTGGACTAAAACCCTCAGGCACATTATGTGGAGATTTTGGTGACACGCCCCAGGGTTGTCAGGCGGCTACGCACCAAGGCCAACTTTTGTTGGGATGGGCAGCCATTTCATGATCTTTTCCTAGGGTCTGCCTCAGGGCGTGGTGTCTCTGAGGACCTGAGACACACCCGGGAGCATGGGGGTGCGGGACCTCACTACTCAGACGTCACCCAAGTAGTCTTCTCCGCTACCTCTCGGAACATGTGTATGGTGTGTATGTCGTGTGTCATGGGTGTAGGTGCCGCTCCACTTACCGCAAGTTACACTGTGCTTCCACTCGACAAGTCATAAGGCAGCCAAATCTTCTATCACGAGCTTAGTGTCACTAAGAAAAGCCTTTTGCTGTAGGAAGTTGATGTCCATGGTTTGAGAATTTTTTTAATAAGAAACAAATGAAAAGATAAAAATAGAGAGAAACAGGAAAAAGAAAAACTTGGCATGCGAAGAAGGTCACGTGTAATATTTCTTTAGGAACCTCCCATTAATAAGTGGCATCGGCCGTTCCCCTTCTTGATTAATCAGCTGATAAGCACCGCCATCATATACTTGTTCAATAACAAATGGCCCTTCCCATTTAGGCTCAAGCTTTCCTTTAGCTTTTCCTTTTATCACAATGGGGCGCCTAAGTACAAGAACCAGTTCTCCCTTACGGAAAACACGGGGCTTCACCAGTTTATCATATGCACGAACCATGTTTTGACGGTATAGTTCTAAATCTTGAAGTGCATTGAGTCTATCTTCTTCCAAGGAATCCAGCTATTGGAATCGTAGCCGGATTTGCTCATCTTGGGTAATCTCGTCATGGATGGCCATTCTTAGAGATGGAAGCTCCGCCTCTAGAGGAAGAACCGCCTCACTCCCGTAGACAAAGGAGTATGGCGTAGCTTGAGTTCGTGTACGGACCGTTACACAGTAAGCCCATAGTGCTTTGTAGAGGCGATCATGCCAGTCGTGATGGTGCTTGTGTACTGTCTTTTTTCAAGATTTGGCCAAGAGTTTTATTAAGTGCTTCAATTAACCCATTGGCTTGTGGATAGTATCATGTAGAAATTCCACTGGATTTTATATTTGTCCATGAATTTGACCATCTTATGAGACTTAAAAGCCTTTGCATTATCCAAGGTAATGCGATGCGGGACACCAAAGCGATAAATGATCTTACACTCCAGAAAGTTTATGACATTGTCACTTTTGACTTCGCTTAGTGGTACTGCTTCTGCCCATCTAGAAAAATAGTCTGTAGCAGCAAGTATGAATTTGTGTCCCCTAGATGATGGAGGATTAAATGGACCAACAACATCTATACCCCAAACATCAAACGGTCATGCGGGTATAGTTGGATGTAATGGAACTGGCGGTTGGTGCTTTATAACACCATAAATTTGGCAACTATGACATGATCTTGCTACCTTAAGGCAGTCTTTCATGATCCCAGGCCAATAGTAGCCGCATAGCTTAATACTATGATACATTTTTGGACCACTTTGATGCCCACCGTACACACCATGATGGACTTCTTTTAAAATTTGATCTTCTTCATTTCCGGACACACACCTTGGAAGCATTTCATGTCCAAAATAATGCCGGTACAAAAATCTTGCGTTAACTACATAGGAAGGCAGGCGTCGCTGCAACCTGCGCCTTTCCACTGTATCATTTGGGAGTATCCCATGATTAAAGTAATCAAGAAACGACTTGTGCCAATTGACATCGCCACTTGTTTTGGCTACAACATGGTGTGCTTAATACTCTGGTGGGGTTAATTCTAGGACAGCTGGAAGAAGCCATCTTTCCTCACTTTGTACTTGAGCAGGCTTCCCATTAGAGAGCACTAAAGATGATGCAAGTTTAGCTAATGCATCCGCAGAAGCATTCTTGCTTCATGGAACATGCAATATTTGGATGTGTTCGAATTTCTTCATGAGGACCTGGGTTGCCGTGTGATATGGCACCAGTTCTGGATTACGTACCTCGTATATATTATTGACTTACTGTACGATGAGCTGAGAATCACCATATACTAGAATGTTACGCACATCCATGGAGAGTGCTAGTAGAAGGCCAAAAACCCTCATATTATGCTTCATTATTGGAGAACTCCTCTTTGAGAAGTGAGAAAGAGTGATTTATGGTGCCCCCTTGAGGCGTTTTGAATACCAAACCACGTCATCTCGTTATTTGCTTTGCCGTGGGGATCCATCTCTGTGTGAGAGGCTCCATCAAAATATCGTTCCCATTGAGACTCGATGTCGATGGTAAATACTTCTTCCATAGGCAGCTCGATGACCATTGGGGAGTCGTCATGTACATGATGTGCTAGCTAAGAAACACTTGCTTTGATGAACGTATGTCTTGTTTCCATTGGAAGTTTGAAGAGGTGGTGAGAGTCTACAACTTCATGGTAGAAAAGTTTATACTGCAGCCAAAATTTGCCGCAAGAGAGATATTGTGTATCATAGCAAAAGCTCCTCAAAGAAAGTAGATTGTAGTGAATATCTTGCCTTGAAGAAAGTGTTGTAGTGAAAGACCATACTACATGTAAGGGGTGAGGGTAGCGAGTGCTGCTACTTCATGGAGCTAAATCTTTGCTCCCATCAATATGTATGGGCGGTGAAGGATTGTACCACTTCACATTATAACTTTATTAATTACACCGTGACCGTCTTACTGCTATGGTGCCAACTGGTGGAATTGAAGGGTTTCACAGTTCCACATGAACCACGGTGGTCTGCTTGATGGCCATTCTTAGAGATGGAAGCTCCACCTATAGAGGAAGAACCGCCTCACTCCCGTAGACAAAGGAGTATGGCGTAGCTTGAGTTGGTGTACGGACCGTTACACAGTAAGCCCATAGTGCTTTGTAGAGGCGATCATGCCAGTCGCGATGGTGCTTGTGTACTGTCTTTTTTCAAGATTTGGCCAAGAGTTTTATTAAGTGCTTCGATTAACCCATTGGCTTGTGGATAGTATCATGTAGAAATTCCACTGGATTTTATATTTGGCCATGAATTTGACCATCTTATGAGACTTAAAAGCCTTTGCATTATCCAAGGTAATGCGATGCGGGACACCAAAGCGATAAATGATCTTACGCTCCAGAAAGTTTATGACATTGTCACTTTTGACTTCGCTTAGTGGTACTGCTGATGCATGTAAAATGCATATATGAACTTTGCACTATAATACTTGTATTCCATTCATATTTGCATCATATAAGGGGTATATTACTGTTATTTAATGATTTTTGGTATTTAATAATGATTTCCCCTTTTTATGGAATTAATCCTGCACAGGCAGAAAACCCCTATTTCTTTCCTTATTTATTTCAGGGCCTTAACGACGTCATAATGAGCTGCAAATTCACGGGGATCATTATTTTGGAAGGAGAAAGACCTAGGAGCGAAGGAAGCAAGCAAACGGAGGCCGGAGGGGCGAAAGAGGGTGCCCCACGCGGCCAGGTACAGGGGCCGTGTGGGCCCACCTCTTTTGGCCCTCGTGGCCCCGTTTGCGACGATCCTTCTTCCTGAAGCTTCCCCGTGACCTAAAAACGCCTATATAAAGAGCCCCCCGATGTTTTTCGGAGAGAGAGCCGCCACATGAGAGAAACAAGAAACAGATACCAGGAGGCTGCAGATTGGAGGGGGGAACTCCGGCGGATCGCTGCCGGAGAGGTCTCCTTCTTCTCCATCGACATCTCCACCGTCTCCATGATGATGAGGGAGTAGTCCACCTCTGGACTATGGGTTTGTGGCAGTAGCATATGTATCTCTCTCTCTCTTGAGCTTCACTAATTAGCACCGTATGAGCTGCTGAACATGATTACGGTCATCGTTGTATTACCTTTGTGGTGGATCTTTTTATGAGTTAATATATGTTGAGATTGCAATGTTTATTTCAGTTATGAAAGTAGATGCATATTATGTACCCCGTTCTTGTATCCTTGTTTTGATCAAGCATGTTTATGAGAGCGTGTGAGGGGGAACGTGTGCATTAGTTGGAGTAATGGGGGTGGTGATGTGATAAGCTGACAACTCAATATCGCGATCCATTGGGTGTTTACCTTATTTTGTTGCCTCACTAGGGATAAACCAAAATACCATGTTGCAAGGTATGAGGAGTGACAAGCCTCTACCTATGACTAGATCCAGCATGTTCTTATTTTCACTTCATGTCATTAATCTTAAGGCTATACTCTGAGTCATCTTAATTACTGAGGTGTTATGATTTAGTTCGCATCTTGGTGGAGTATAAGTGAGACTAATAATCAAAAGGTCTCTATGTTAGGACGTGATGCCCATATAATTAGTAACATGTCATTAAACTTGTTTGCAATCTCATATGTTAATCCTATGTCTACTTATTTGCCACACTATATTAAAGAGAGAGTGCATGTGTGAAACCATGAACCCCGGTCCATTTTTAATCATAAGAAACAACTTTCCGACCACTTTTAAGCATTTTCTACATTCAGCCATTTTAAAATCAGAAAATACAAAAACACTTCTATTCATTGCATACACATATAAAAACCACAAAAATATCATCCATCATCATTACTATCATCCTTGCATTACTACTTACCACCATTGCATATTTATTTACTGTTTTGCATTCATTATTATCTTAATATCATTCTCACACCTTGTGCTTGACAACCACTTGGTGAGGTTAAGGACACAAAGCAATCTACTTTGTTTGCAGGAAATCTAGAGAAGGACAAGGAGATAAAATCCCCACTACTGATTCCCCGAGAGTTCGATATTAAACCCTCGAGTCACCCTCATGGGGAAAAAACTCCCACTTCTACATACTCTGCACTTGGAGGCTCAACCTATCCCATATATTATTTTCCTTTCAGGGTATCAAGAGTGCTTGTTGGCGTAGTTGAGGGAGAAACACTCTCATCAATTCCGTCATCACGTGTTTTTTCTGGCGCCGTTGCCGGGGAATCATAGCTGGAAGGTTTTATCCAAGGATATCACAACAAAGTCAACTTCATCACCAACTTGTGCTAACACCTAAGCTTGGGGAGGTTGCACCTACGTGAGCATCATCTTGTCCATCTTTACCTTCAAGCATTTTATTTTGTTTTGTTATTGTCTTGCATATCATTTTTAGATTTTGGTTTGCATTTTTTATTTTCAGTTTTGCATTTTGTTTTCCATTAGTTAATTCGGTTTGCATTATTTAGTGTCATTTTATTTTCAGTTTTGCATAAAAAATTAAAAACACATAAAAACTTGCAAATGGAAAAGAGAACTCATTGGCCATTTAGTGTTAGGAATTTCCCTCAAAATAAGAATGTCCCTATTGAGGAAATTGAGGTAGATCCTAAGATAATGAAATCAATCTATGAATATCGTTTCTATGGAAAACCTAAGGAAGATCCTTTAGCTCATCTTAATAAATTTGATGAAAGATGCAACATGCTAAAACTGAACCATCCTAATGTTAGACTTAAGATTTTTCCTTACTCTTTAGGGGGGAAAGCATTAGATTGGATATTGAGATGGCCACCTGGTAACTTTAGCATCTGGTTTAATTTGAAAGCTGATTTTGTTGAAAGATTTTGTTCCATTGAAATGATTTGCAATTCTAAACAAATGGTTATCAAGTTTAAACAAGAAGAAGATGAACCTTTGGTAAAAACATGGGAAAGATTTAGAAGTATAGGTTTTGGAATGGAACATGGTCTTAGATATTGGATGCTTATGCATATCTTTTATAGAGTATTATCTGAAACCTCTAGAGTCTTTTTGGATAAGGAGTGTGAAGGTTCTTTTATGAATATGACTGCTTCTAATATTTATTATCTACTTGATGGCTTGCTTTTGGAAGCAAAAATTAAAAAAAATTTAGATAAAGCCCAAGTACCTGAAGATGTTTTTGATGACCGTTATGAAATATTTGATCTTTATAATAGGGGAGTAAAAGTTGAAGAAGTTAAGATGCTTAGTGAAGTTAATGATCCTTTGCTTGATTTAGAGAATTGTACCTTGCATGAATTAATATCTATCTTACAAAAATTTGCAAGTGATCCTTCTATTGATGTTAACCAATCTGGTTTTGGTTCCTATATTGCTAATCATGTCTTGAAAGAAAAAATTGCTAGATACAATCAAGAAGCTATGATACCACCTAAGCTTGGGGATATATGGATCCCCAAGGTGCTAGTAACTATTGGAAAAGAGACACACCATGCCATACTTGATCTAGGATCTAGTGTCTCTATTTTATCTAAAGAATTATATGAAGTACTTGAATTAAAGAATCTTGAAAAATGCTCTGTTGAACTTGCACTTGCTGATAATACCATTAAACATGCTTTAGGAAAAGTAAGTGATGTTATGGTAGAGTTACATATGACTTTTGTACCTGTGGATTTTCTAATCATGGATATGGAGAATAAAACCTCTAATCCTATTATTCTTGGAAGACCTTTTCTTCGTACCACAGGGGCTATTATTGATTCAAAGGAAGGAAATGTGAAGTTTCAGTTTCCACATAAGAAATGCATGGAACACTTCCCAAGGAAGAAGGGCACAACTTTTAAGCTCCCTCATGAGCTTCATCTTCGGTAAACAACAAATAAGTAAGCCTAGCTATATGGCTATAAAGAAAGCGCTTTACAGGAGGCAATCCGGTTGTTTTTATTTGGATTTTATTTGTGTCCTCTTGCTGTAACAAGAGATTGTTTTCTTAGCTTATTTTATAGAATTTTTAATAAAGTGCCAAGTTTTACCTATTTTGGTTTGAAAAAGTTGCTACTTCTATTCGGAGATTTTATTCCTGCACGAAGTCTGTGCACGGTTTGATTTTTCAATGCTATTGTGTAACTCCAACTGAGCTGATATTTTAACTGTAACTGCAAATTTTCATCCTCTATATGCCTGAAGTTTTTCAGAATTTTTCGATGAGTTTATGTAGGACATAAAAATACGTTTTTCTGCTGCTGTTTTCTGGACAGATTCTGTCCCATATTGTTTTATGCATAGTTTGAACTTTTGAGTTGAATCTTTTTTTATCCAATTGAGTTTATAAGTAGGAATACAACATTATACACTCTATGATCATTCATATGAATGTTAGTCCATGGATTATATGCAGCAAGAAGCCTATTTGTTTATCTCTACTAATATCACCCCACAGAAAAGAAATGGGAGAAACAGTGTTTTGAAGTTTTTTCACAGGGATTGGAGGAGATGCACCATGAGTTATCCAAGAATGGTGAAAACCATAAGCTTGGGGATGTGGAGAACATCCCCACTGAACCAACATACTCTCGGTTTACACACGTCTAACTTCTGTTTTTCATTTGAAACACTTTATCGCATAAACTTGGAGCGTCTTTTTGTTTGTTTTTGCTTTGATTTTTATTTATTTTTGAGACCACCACACTATCATTTATATATGAGAAAGCTACTGGAAATATGGGTTGAAATATCTTGCATGCTTTTGTTGTATTGGGAAAAGGGATGTCTAAGTTGATTTTTAATGACACATATAGTTGCATGATTCATGAGCTTCTTTATGAGTAATAATTTGCAAATGCTTTATCATGAGCTATCTTTTATTCATGTTTTGATGATGTATGTTATTTCACCTTGTTTGACATGAATTAGTTAGTTCTATGGACACTCATGCATGCATCTAGATGGTTATCTTTCTCCCTTTTGCTAGCCCAAAAATTCCAACAAGTAAAAACTTGTTTCCAACACCCTCAACCCAAGTTCTTCCAGTGAGTCCACCATATCTACCTATTAGCTTTATGCTATTCCAAGTATGTTTACCATGTTATTTGTGTTATCTATACCTCTAAATGAAAATGATTATGTTATTTATTGTAATGGGAAAAGTTGGTTAAAAAGCTCTCGCGAACTTGATGCACACTTTATTTTTATTGCATTTAATAAACATGAACCATTGTGATTAATATTATGATGATAGTGGCTTGATGAATGTTTAAGGTTGGGAGTTAGCCCATATGTGCTGTCACATGCAAAGCTTTCAACATGTTCCATCATTTATTTAGTTGATATCATGTACTTTTGTTTATGGATGCCTATCATGGTGAAATAATGTGGAAATAGAGTAAGATTAAATGAGTTTGTATAAATGGTTAGAGAGAAACCTGGGCCGCTAATCTAAGCCATGCATCATTCATGGTGGAAATTTACTTAAATGCTATTTTGAACTTTCTATGATACACCCTACAATAAAAAGCTATATCAAGTGGTAAATAAAAAGGGTGTTGAGGTTGTTCATTATGTTTGTTTGTCTTGTTGTTTTGATGTGGGCTTGATCCATATCATGGGACAAGAGGTACCCCAGTTGAGGCTCTTGATAATACCATTATTACTTACAATGACAGATAACTTAAACTTGTTTTGTTTCCCAAGATGAGTAATCATGGTGTAGCTACTTGTATTCAAGGGGCATGAGACATCTAACCTTTACTTTATCAAGGCCACTACTCATATTTGCTTTCACATTTAACTTTAATCATTCAAGATGCTATGATAGGGGAATGAGAGCTTGACACCAAGTATTACCATTGCAATCAATAACTCAAGTAGAATAGTTTGGAGGATAGATGAAACTTATGCATGTTTTACCTCTACTCATTTATATATCCTTTCCAAAGTGTCCACCTTTTACTTTCAGATTTTCATCTTCACTCTATGACCAATGTAGGATGTTCTTACTTATCATATTGCATACTTGTGGTCCATATTACTATCTTTATGTTACACCTTGTGAACTATCATTGAACATCCTTGCATTGAATACTTGATATCACTTTATAAACTGTTTGTATTGCTACTTCTTTGAAATAATGAATCATTTGACTTTATGTAGTAGTAGAAATCATCTTTTATATCTATGTTGTGATTATATTGCAAAGTTCATGTTAGTTTTATCACTTTCATACTCGAGGACGAGCATGAGTTAAGCTTGGGGATGTTGATGCATCTAAAATGCATACATGAACTTTGCACTATAATACTTATATTTCATTCATATTTGCATCATATAAGGGGTATATTACTGTTATTTAATGATTTTTGGTAATTAATAATGATTTCCCCTTTTTATGGAATTAATCCTGCGCAGGCAGAAAACCCCTATTTTTTTCTTTATTTGTTTCAGGACTTTAACGACGTCATAATGAGCTATAAATTTACGGGGGTCATTATTTTGGAAGGAGGAAGACATTGGAGCGAAAGAAGCAAGCGAAAGGAGGCCGGAGGGCCAAAATAGGGGGCCCCACGCGGCTACAGTACCAGGCCGCATGGGCCCACCTAATTCAGCCCTCGTGGCCCTGTTTGCGTAGATCCTTCGCCCAGAAGCATCCTCGTGACCTAAAACGCCTATATAAAGGGTCCCCCGACGTTCTTCGAAAGGAGAGCCGCCATAGAAGAGAAACAAGAAACAGAGACCAGGAGGCTGCAGATTGGAGGGGGAAAACTCCGGCGGAGCCCTGCCGGAGAGGTCTCCTTCTTCTCCATCGACATCTCCACCGTCTCCATGATGAAGAGGGAGTAGTCCACCTCTGGACTATGGGTTTGTGGCAGTAGCATATGTATCTCTCTCTCTCTTGAGCTTCACTAATTAGCACCATATGAGCTGCTGAACATGATTACGGTCACCGTTGTATTACCATTGTGGTGGATCTTTATATGAGTTAATATATGTTGAGATTGCAATGTTATATTTCAGTTATGAAAGTAGATGCATATTATGACCCCGTTCTTGTATCCTTATTATGATCAAGCATGTTTATGAGAGCGTGTGTGGGGGAACGTGTGCATTAGTTGGAGTAACGGGGGTGGTGAAGTGATAAGCTGACAACTTAATATCATGATCCATTGGGTGTTTACCTTACTTTGTTACCTCACCAGGGATAAACCAAAATACCATGTTGTAGGGTAGGAGGAGTGACATGCCTCTACCTAAGACTAGATCCAGCATGTGTTTATTTTCACTTCATGTCATTAATCTTAAAGCTATACTCTGATGTTATCTTAATTACTAAGGTGCATGATTTAGTTCACATCTTGGTGGAGTATAAGTGAGACTAATAATCAAAAGGTCTCTATGTTAGGACGTGATGCCCATATAATTAGTAACATGTCATTAACCTTGTTTGCAATCTCATATGTTAAATCTATGTCTACTCATTTGCCACACTATATTAAAGAGAGAGTGCATGTGTGAAACTATGAACCCCGGTCCATTTTTAATCATAAGAAACAACTTTCCAACCACTTTTAAGCATCTTTTACATTCAGCCATTTTAAAATCAGAAAATATAAAAACACTTTTACTTCTTGCATTCACATATAAAAACCCCAAAAATACCATCCTTCATCATTACTATCATCCTTGTATACTTATTCACCACCATTGCATTTTTATTTACTGTTTTGCATTCATTATCATCTTAATATCATTCTTACACCTTGTGCTTGACAACCACTTGGTGAGGTTGAGGGCACAAAGCAATCTATTTTGTTTGCAGGAAATCTAGAGAAGGACAAGAAGATAAAACCCACACTACTGATTCCCCGAGAGTTCGATATTAAACCCTCGAGTCACCTTCTTGGGGAAAAACTACCACTTCTACATACTCTGCACTTGGAGGCTCAACCTATCCCTAATATATTATCTTCCTTTCAGGGTATCAAGAGTATTTGTTGGCGTTGTTGAGGGAGAAGAACACTCTCATCAATCCCGTCATCAGGCGACTCCGTGGCCTCCTCGAGTCGCCCTTTCGCCTATAAATTGTCTTCGATGCGGAAACCCTTGATACCTGATCATATTCTCCAGAAAACATCCAAGGCCACAGCCGTCGCCAACCCTAGATCGGGAGGGTTCTGAAGCTCTTCCCAGCACCCTGCCGAAGGGGGGAATCATCACCGGAGGCATGTACATCACCATGCCTGCCTCCGGAGTGATGCGTGAGTAGTCCACCACGGGACTACGGGTCCATAGTAGTAGCTAGATGGTTTTCTCTTCTCCTTGTACTCCATTGCTTAGATCTTGTGAGCTGCCTATCATGATCAAGATCATATCTGTAACTGCTACATGATGTGTTTGCATGGATCCATTGAATTGTGGAAATCATTACTCTTGTTCATCTATGTGTTATGTTTTATCTATGATCTTGCATGCTCTCTGATGCTAGTGGATGCTTTGGCCAAGTAATTGTTAGTATCTTTAGAGAGGGTATTTATGCTAGATAGTGGGTTCATGCCTTTGTGTGCTGAGTGCGATTGACAGAAATGCTTATGCTCATAAATGTTCTGTTGCCACTAGGGAGAAAACATCGGTGTTATTTCCTTGTTTTATATACATTGCTTACATTCTGCACTTTGCTTATTGCAATGATCTGTTGCTTACAACTTAATACTTCTGGGTGACATGCTGGATAGCGATCCCAGGGTGGATTATTAGTCATAGATGCAGTTGGATAACGGTCTATGCATTTTGATGTAATGCCCATATTAGATGAAGCGGTGAACTATATTGTTTTATGATAGCATTGTTATGTGCCCACAATTTTGTCAATTGCCCGATGTGATTTGTTTACCCATCATGTGTATCTCTTGGTGAGACACCACTAGTGATCTGTGAACCCCGGTCCTATTTTCCTACACTATTTTACAACCGTTCTAATAACTTTCAATCATCATTTGCTCGCTGGTCACTCTCATCATATTTTACATATGCACATTTAATTCTTTGTGTTCAGCAAGCCGGAGAGATTGACAACCTCTCTGTTTCGTTGGGGCAAAGTAGTTTGTTTGTGATTGTTCAAGTCCTGGTCTTTGGCATATCGGGGGACCATTCCCCCGACACTAGTCCCCGAAGCTGTCGTGGTCCTGCAGCTTTAGCAGGAGGGCCTCGGTAGGTTTCCCCAAAAAATAATGTAGGAAACAAATGTTGTTAAATCGTTAGTGCAATAAACCAAAAGGTTGTCAATTTTACTTTGGCGTCTTTTAGTTTATTAGGTGCCATCTCGCCCTTGTTTTACCCCCTTAGCCATTTTCTGTGCACCCGGCCGATCATGACCAATGCTCTGGCCGGTGAGACTGCAGCGCGGAACCGCAGAGTGGGCCGCCTTGTCGAATACACAGTCAGACTTTACGACTTCGACTCGGGCGAGCGAGGCGAAGGTTTTCACGGCCGGCTGGGTGTTATTCTTCCCTTTGATGTTTTTCACGCGTGAGCCTTCCAGCTTTTGCTCTGGTCGGCGAGTCTGCAGCGCGGAACCATAGAGTGGGCCTTGGGCGTCCAGGCACGCTAGGAACCCATCGCCGGGAAGAATGAACAGCCGGCCAGCCTCAGCCGGACGAAACACAAAACTTGTACTGACACAAAGGTAGCTTCCGGTCTTGCCAGCAAAACACTTGCAAAGGATCAAGGGGCAGTCCCCGACCGTCTTTCGGTCTTATCCGCCTTAGACGCAGTGCAAAAAATATATAGGACGGTACTTACGTTTTCTTGTTTGTGTGGGCGGAGACGGGTGCTGCAGCCTGCAAGGAACCAACCGGACTGGTCCCAGCCGGCCTAGTAGGTGAAAACGTCCTGAGAGCAGCCGGCCACGGCCCAGCCAGCCAGGCATCCAAACGGGACGCAACCGGATCGGGACCAGCCAGCCGGAATCCAGCGGGTCGGCCAACCAAATAGAGGAACTGGATCCCAGCCGTCCCGTTCCTCTCCTTCCTATTTTATCTTTCTTTCTGGCCGGATGGCCTCTTTCTTTTCCTTCTTTTTCTTCCTCAGCCGGCCTCCTGCTCTTGTCTTGCCCACGCAGCCGGCCCAACGGAGGGATGGACATATGCCTAAGTATAGGCTTGTGAGGTGTGGGAGCAGCTTGCACAGCCGGCGGCATCTGCATGCGGGATTGGGTTCAAACATGCAAACTGACACACGATGTACCCAGGTTCGGGGCCCTCGTGAGGAGGTAAAATCCCTACTCCTGCATGATCTGGTGTTATGGTGGAGTTCATATGGTGTTACAAAGGTTGCTCCTTGAGCTGTATGAGAGGGAGTGAGCTCGGCCGGCTGCCAGAGAGCTAGGTCGGCTGCTGGAGCGGGGCGGCCGGCTGCCCGGGAGCTCCTCCGGGGCGCGAGTACGAGGCTTGGCCTCCAAAAATCATCCTGCCTAATGGGGGCAGCCCTGGTGCTCCTTATAAAGGGAAGCCCAGGGGACAAGGGGCGGCCCACCCGGACTAACTTTCACTATTCGGGGGACACAACGCACGATTGAGCCTAATTACACTGTTCAGGGGACACAGCGCACTATTGAGCCTAATTACACTGTTCGGGGGACATGGCGCACTATTGAGCCTAATTACACTGTTCGGGGGACATGGCGCACTATTGCGCATAGTGTCCGGTTGTCTCGTCGGCGTCTGTCCAATGGGATGCGGTGGTTGACTTCTCCTCGCAGGCGATCCGGCTGGCAGACGGCCGGCCGGCCAGGACGCAGCCGGCCAAGTCCCAGCCGGCCAAGTCCGGCAGCCGGCCAGAGTCGAGTAGCCAGCCAGCCGCCGGTTGCCGTCTTCTTGATTGTCCAAGTCCTGGTCTTTGGCATATCGGGGGACCATTCCCCCGACACTCACGCATCCGGCGAGCCTAGTCTGGAGAACTGCAAGCTACCAAACATGCCCTATCCTTGAAAATGTCCTAAGGCCACAACGATAGTCACATCAAACGTTTATTTAGACCACTTATATGTATCTGAGGCCTACGGAACAAGTGGAAAGCCACGTCGTACAGTTGCGCCGAACCCACCCAAGCTTGCCCCATGATACGTCTCCGACATATCTATAATTTTTTTATGTTCCATGCTTGATTATATATCAGTGCCACATGTTATTATAATGTGTTTATATATCATTTGGCATGATTTATGGAACTAACATATTAACAAGATGCCCAGTGCCAGTTCCTGTTTTCTGTTGTCTTTTGTTTCATAAAAGTTGTACAGGAAATATTCTCGGAATCCGCTGAAAATTTACAGGATTTATTTCCAAGCAGAAACGAAGACGGAGCAAGGAGGGCGCCCGAGGGGGGGGGGGGCTCCAAGCCTCCAGACGCCCCCAGGCGCGGCCCATCCCTTGGCCGCGCCTGGGCCCCACCTAGGCAGATCCTTCGCTTCCTCGAGTGACCCCTTCGCCTATAAATCACTCCCGACGCAAAAACCCTAAGTACCCGATCATATTTTCTAGAAGACGTCCGAGGCCGCCGCCATCGCCAACCCTAGTTTGGGAGGGTTCTGCAGCTTTTCCCGGCACCCTGCCGGAGAGGGGAATCGATACCGGAGGCATCTACACCACCATGCCTGCCTCCGGAGTGATGCGTGAGTAGTCCACCACGGGACTACGGGTCCATAGCAGTAGCTAGATGGTTGTCTCTCCTCCTTGTACTACATTGCTTAGATCTTGTGAGCTGCCTATCATGATCAAGATCATATTATCTGTAACTGCTACATGATTGTGTTTGCATGGATCCGATGAATTGTGGAAATCATTACTTTGTTCATCTATGTGTTATGTTTTATCTATGATCTTGCATGCTCTCCGATGCTAGTGGATGCTTTGGCCAAGTAATTGTTAGTGTCTTCAGAGAGGGTATTTATGCTAGATAGTGGGTTCATGCCTCTTTTTGTCTGAGCTCGGGTTGACAGAAACGATCAAGACTAAAGATGTGATGTTGCCACTAAGGAGAAAATAGCGGTGTGATTTCCTTGTGTTATTTACATTGCTTACATTATGCACTTTGCTTATTGCAATGATCTGTTACTTGCAACTTAATACTTGTGGGTGACATGCTGGATAGCGATCTTGGGGTGGATTATTAGTCATAGACGCAGTTGGATAACGGTCTATGTATTTTGACGTAATGCCCATATTAGATGAAACGGTGAACTATATTGTTTTATGATAGAATTGTTGTGCGCCCACAATTCTATCAATTGTCATGCTGTAATTTATTTATCCATCATGTATATCTTTTGGAGAGATACCGCTAGTGAACTGTGGACCCCGGTCCTATTTTCCTATATTGTTTACAACCGTTCTAATAGCTTTTCATCATCATTTGCTCGCTGGTCATATTTCACTCTCATCATATTTTACATCTGCACAATTAATCCTTTGTGTTCGGCAAACCGGAGAGATTGACAACCTCTCTGTTTCGTTGGGGGAAAGTACTTGTTTGTGATTGTGTGTAGGTCCGCGTTAATCTACAAGCGCCAGAGTAGATTGACACCTCGCTAAGCCTTCTCCAAGTCCTACTGGATCTGACAACCTTGGTTTTGTAATCAAGGGAAACAGCTGCTTTGCTGCATCATACCTTCCTCTTGGAGATCCCCAGCGAACGTGTGATCCATGTCATCATCTCAGGACTAAGGGTGGCCATACAAGGGTGCCTGACACGGCACAAACATGTACAATGCTAGGCCCAACACGAGGCCCTCGTGCCGTGTCAGCCCACATGCTTGAGTGTAAAAAAAAGCCTATCACGGCTATGTTTCGCGGGGAGCTCCTGTTTCCCGCATTACGCGGAGGAAACATCAGTCCGCGTACCCTAAGTATGCTTTCTGATGCTACGTGGGCCAGCCCATGTTCAGCGACTGGTTCGCTCGCTCGTCGCTAGGTAGTTCGGCTAATTCGTTCCCGTCTTGTTGGCTAGCTGATCGGTCGGTCACTTGGTAGGGGAATTGTTTTTTTTTTTGAAACAGATTCTAGATAATATCTAGAATAAAAACCATGCAGTTTTGAAAAAAAATCAAACATGAAAAATCATTTTATTTGAACGATTTTTAAATATCAATTTTTATGTTATTTGAACAATTTTTCAATAAGAAAATTTATCTCATTTGAACGATTTTTAAACATGAACCGTTATGTTATTTGAACGATTTTAAAAAATATGAAATTATATGTTATTTTACAAAATTTTAATAAGAACAATTATCTCATTTAAACTATTTTTTACGAAAACATTTACCTCATTTGAACAATTTTCAAATATGAAAATTTATATTATTTGAACGATTTTTTGATAAGAACATTTTCCTAATTTGAACAATTTGAAAATATGAACATCTATGTTATTTGAACCATCTTTTGGAACAAATAATAATATATTATTTAAAGCAATTTTTAAATTTGAACAATATGCTATATGAACAATTTTCCAATAAAACATTCATCTTATTTGAACGATTTTCAAAACATGAACAATTATGTTATTTGAACCAATTTTCAATAAATCATTTATCTTATTGGAGCGGTTTGTAAAACATGAACAAATATGTTATTTGAACGAATTTTCAATAAAATATTATCTTATTTTGAACGATTTTCAAAACATGAACAAAATATGTTGTTTTAACAATTTTTCAAAATATGTACTTTATGTTATTTGAATGATTTTTCATAAAAACATTTATCTCATTGAACGATTTTCAAAATATAAACATTTTCATGTTATTGAATTTTTTCAAAACATTTATGTTATTTAGGAGAAAGAAAATACTTAGTTTTTCCACAACATAAACATTTATTTAATATAAAACAAAAAAGACAGAAGACAAAAAAAGAAAACAGAAAATAAACATAAAATAAATAAGAAAAAAAAAGATGCAAAGAAGAAAAACGAAAAAAAGAAAAGGAACAGGAAAATGAAGAAAGAAAGAGAATAACGTAAAAAGAAAAAAGAAACCAAAAATATTAAACATAAAATAAAATAAATTAAAAGAAAAAATAAGACAGAAAAACGAAACAGAAAAAAGAAAAACGAGAAAGAAACAGAAAAACAAAAGGCAAAACCGAGAAAAAAAGGAATCGTTCTTACTGGGCCGGCCCACCAACGCTAGGGGGGTACGCGGAGGTTTGTTACCTCCACGGTACGCGGAACATAGGAACCACCTGTTTCGCGTCCGTCCGACACAGCCCTAGGAGGCCTGCGTGCCTTTGTCAACCTAATCTCTAGAAAAAGGGTTACCTTTGCAAAGGGAACCTCATGCTCACTCTCGTTGCGACATGTGTCGTCTTCTCCTTGCTTGGTCCCTGATGGTTATTTGCATATCCGCCAAGCGAGTCGCTATGAGATTGAAAGTGTGGAGGATGAGGGAGAAAGGGATACGGGAGGTGGGAGGGTAGCTTTTTTCCCTTTTATTTTTTAAAACCGAAGTTTAAAAATGAAATATATTTAGAACCGTCCGTTTAAATGACGAACCGTTTTCACTTTTTAACTTCTCGCGTCGAGATCTTCAAAACTAGATCCCATATTGATATATTTTGACGAATGTTTTTCTGTACATCCGGTCTGAACGTATCTGTACTCCGGATTTGAACGTACTTGTACTTCGGTTGTCAAAATACTTTGTACTCCGTTTTCTGTGTACTTATACTTCGTTTGTCTGTTTATTGTGTACTTCCTACTCTGTGTACTCTGTGCATCCTATTCTCTGTACTTTGTACTCCGTGTTCTATGTACTTTGTACATCCTGTACTCCATGTTCTGTGTACTCTGTACATACTATGTATACTCTGTACACCCTCTTCTATGTACTATGTACTCCATGTTCTGTGTACTCTGTATATCCTGTTTTTATGTACTCTGTACACCCTGTTCACAGTAATCTGTACATCCCTATACTCTGTACTTTCTGTTCTGTATACTCAGTACTCTCATGTTCTGTCTAATTTGTGCAGGGACCATAGTAGTTTTGGATGTACGGGAGTATAACCATACTAGTTTTGGAAGTACAAAAAAAAAGTTTCTCAAAACCTGTCAACATGGGATCTAATTTTAAATATCTCAACGAGAGGATCTCAAATATGAAAACCGTTCATAATTTGGATAAACGGTTTTTACGATATTTCGTTTTTTTAAAACGAATCTCGAAAATAAATGCGCATACAACTCCACGCGTGAGAAGGATAAATCACACTAAAACTCTCTCTTGCAGCCACGTGGCGCGCTCACAAGGTGGTAAAATTCCCTTTGAAAAGGGAACCCTTTTTATAGTTATACCCTTGTCAACCCGGTCGAGTTGTTTTAGTATGTTTAATTTTTGCAAAAAAAACCCAAAAAATATAGGAAAGTCTTTTTTTGTATGGTAATACAATTCTCATTGATAAATAAAAGACGAGATACAAAGTACGTATACACCGATCTTACAGATCTAGAAAGATAGGATAAACCTATGTGACAAACCAACGTCTATCCATCTTTTTCGGCACCACCGTAGCAGCTACCAAAGAAAAAATAGACAGATCACCTCTTCACCCGAGTTCGACGCGGCTACATCGCTAATCATCAGCTTTTTGGACCTCCAAATTAGTTTGCCATAGGAAAAAACATTGCCGTTGAAAGAATCAGACTGGGGCAGCATGACCCCGGACACGCCATCGAACTTCAGCACTGGCACCCCTACACGACGACGTCGGAGTAGGGAACCAGAACCGTCAGCCTCCAACCACGAACCCACCACAAGGTACACCATCTCCCAGCAGTCACCAGTGCAGACCACCGTCTGCACGTACTCCTGGACGAATCCTCTCTGCTCCACCATGGCGTCGGAGACAACGTCGCAGCAACGGGGACAGAGCAGGAGGAAAAACCCATCTGATGGAGTCGTCGCCGCCGCCTCGTCGACACCATCCATGAACCCAACAGCCACCGATCTGAAAGATCGGCAAACACACAGTGCCACCAACTCCAAGACACCTCCATGAAGGACACCGCCGGTGTGGGAGCAGAGTTGAAGCAGATTTATTTGTCCGGGCGCCGCTCCCACCACCCCAATGACGCACCATGCTAGAAACTTTCTAACCCTAATTACCATGCAAAAATGGGGTCCCCCCTCCTGCCGTCGGAGCGGCAAGCGGAAGGAGAGGGACACAGCTCTTCCGCTGGTGGCCTACGGCGGCAGCTAGGGCAGGAAAGCGAGTCGCCTGCTAGCGACTCACGAGCGAAAACGTTTCGTTAAAAAGAAAGTCTATACAATGAGGAAAGGAGGCAAAGTGTCAGGTCTTGGCCCGTGCCCCGCGTGGACAGCTCCCCATACCTCCCGTATACGTGCTTTTCGGGCCGTGTCGTGCATCGTGATGGCAACCCGGGTTTTTTCGTCCCGTTCCCGGCCCGGCCCACGTGCCTGCATGTGAAAATAGCTCAACTCGCTACAATTAGGGCCCCCCCTATAGCTCGCTTATAGCGAGTCGAGCAATCAGACTCGCCCGCACGGGAGTTCACACATGTCAACTCGTTCACGTCGCTCGCATTATGTGGGCCTGGCCCAAAGCGCGACTGCATACACGCGGACGATCAGCGAGAAGTTTCACACAAAAATTAGCGATCCACAAATGCCAGTGCATGCACGTCTCCTATTTTTTTTCTCTTCTCATTGAGATTTTTTGATTAAAAAAAAAACATTACATTTTTTCCAGTGCGCGCACATCTCGTATATCTTTTCTCTTCTCATTCTGATTTTTCTAATTTTTAGTTTTTTTAGTGGTTCAATTTTTTCTAGTATTACACAAATAATGGAAAGTGAAAAACAAAAATAAAAAGGAATGTGCATATTACGAATAGAAATGGTGCAAAAACAAAAGAAAAGGAAAAAGAAAAAAGAAACACACAAAAGCAAAATGAAGAAAGAAAAACAATAGTGAACCAAAAATATCGTTGAACCAAAAATAATAGTGAACCAAAAATATCGATGAACCGAAAAGGAACCAAAATTCGGACAAACCAAAAATAGTAGTGAACCAAAAAAATCGGCGAACCAAAATTCGGATGAACAAAACATAATAGTGAACCAAAAATATCGTTGAACCAAAAATAATAGCGAACCAAAAATATCGATGAACCGAAAAGGAACCAAAATTCGGACAAACCAAAAATAGTAGTGAACCAAAAATATCGTTGAACCAAAATTCGGATGAACAAAAAATAATAGTGAACCAAAAATATCGTTGAACCAAAAATAATAGCGAACCAAAAATATCGATGAACCGAAAAGGAACAAAATTCGGACAAACCAAAAATAGTAGTGAACCAAAAATATCGTTGAACCAAAATTCGGATGAACCAAAAATAATAGTGAATCAAAAAAATCGTTGAACCAAAAATATCGATGAACCGAAAAGGAACCAAAATTCGGACAAACCAAAAATAGTAGTTAATCAAAAATATCGGCGAACCAAAATTCTGATAAACCAAAAATAATAGTGAATCAAAAATATTGTTGAACCAAAAATAATAGTGAACCAAAAATATCGATGAACCGAAAAGGAACAAAATTTGGACAAACCAAAATTAGTAGTGAACCAAAAATATCGTTGAACCAAAATTCGGATGAACCAAAAATAATAGTGAACCAAAAATATCGTTGAACCAAAAATAATAGTGAACCAAAAATATCGATGAACCGAAAAGGAACCAAAATTCGGACGAACCAAAAATAATAGTGAACCAAAAATATCGGCGAACCAAAATTCAGATGAACCAAAAATAATAGTGAACCAAAAATATCGGTGAACCAAAAATAATAGTGAACCAAAAATATCGATGAACCGAAAAGGAACCAAAATTCGGATTAACCAAAAATAATAGTGAACCAAAAATATCGACGAACCAAAATTCGGATGAACCAAAAATAATACTGAACCAAAACCGAAAAATAGATTTTTAAAGAATGATTCATATTTGAAAATTGTTCATTTTTGAAAAATAGTTCAAATTTAGAAATTGAACTATATTTAGAGAATAAACATTTTCAAAAAAAAGGACAAAAGCAAAAATAAAAAACATAAAAGGAAAGAAGTGAAACAGAGAAGAAAAAAACGAAAACAGAAAAAGAAAAAACGAAAAAAGAAAAAGAAAAGAAAAAACGTGAACAGAAAAAGAAAAAAACGAAAATAGAAAAGAAAAAAAGAAAACAGAAAAAGAAAAGAAAAAATGAGAACAGAAAAAAGAAAACAGGATGAAGAAAAAACATGGGCCGGCCCATGCGGGTGACTCCACGCGGGCGAGTCGTTGTTCTGACTCGCACGAAGCGAGATATATGGCTCGCGCTACAATTAGCCCGTGTCGTGTCATGCTTGGGCCGGGCTCTTTTTCCTTGCCTCGGGCCGGCCAAAAACCCAGGCCCGATGGCCACGATTACCCACGATCACGGGTCCCTCGGGCCTCGCTCCCACGACCCAACTGCAGGCGCCGCCGCCATCGATGACCGTACCGCTCCTCCTTCGCGCGGGAAGTAAAAACCTCCGCCGCCTCCTTCCTCGGCAAGCCTCCTTCCCTTTTCCCCTTCCATACCTCACACTCCCCATCCGTCCAACGCGCGGTTCCACTTCCACCCTCGCGAACTCGCGATGCGCCGCCTCCGCTCGCAGGCCAAGGCCGCAAACCCCTCCGCCCCAATCCCCACCCCGCAGTCCCCGGCGGCGATGGAGACCGGCGGCTTGTCGGGGACACCAGCGCCGTCCCCGTCCACCTCCGTCTCTCTCGGCCTCGGCTCCTCAGCTGCCGACGACGGGTCCCTCAAGTCCCCCGGCGTGGGGACGCCTCGCCGCAGCCTGCGCCTAGCCGGCGCCGCGAGCCCAAACACCCGCACGGCGGGGTCTTCGGTGCCAGATGGTACTTCATCGGGCGCTGGCTCTAGGCCGGCCGGGAAGAGGAGGGGGAGGCCTCGAGTTTCCACCCTTGCTGCTGCTGCTTCGCAGAAGGATGTGGTGTTGGGGAGTGATGGCGGCGGCAGCGGCGAGGTTAGGGCTTTAGGCGGCAGCGGCGGTTGTAGTGTTCAGGGAAGCGTCCGGCTAGGGTCTCGCCTCGCGAAGCTTCTGATGGATCCATATGTTGACATGAGTGGGGAGATGGGAACTAGATCGGATGGAGGGGTTGGGTCTGGAGACAAGGTGCTTGATGAAATGCAGGCAACGGCTAAGCGGCATAAGAGCACATTGGTTCGAGGGGCCGATTACGTGACTGATTCAGAGAGCGACACTGACAAAGATTGTGTACTACCAGTAAATGGGTGTACGAGCATGTTGACTGCAGTGGCAGATTACGTGCCTGATTCAGAGAGTGACAAGGAGGATTCTGTATTGCTGGGGGGTTATGACATGAAGATACCGGTGCACTTGTCCACTCCTCCTAATGTGATTGAACCAAATGTGGTGCCGATGGGCTCGCATATGACAGACGAGGGGAGAGGGGGTGGTTGTATGAGGGCTGGTAACGGGGAGATTGGAGAAGTTAATAACAGGAACAAACACCTCTTGAGTGGGGGATCTATGCACATGCGTGATTCAGCAGATGAGGCAGCTGGTGGCATTGTTAAGTCATTAGCATCCCCTGTAGGAATATCTGCAACAGTTGAACCCTGTGCGGATATGGATTTCAGTGAAGATTTGCTTACACAGGAGTCTAGAAATGATGGTAAAGGAAAGGAGAAGCTAGTTCTGGGGAGCAATGTTTCTGGTGCTGGTGCTGCTGCTGCGAGTGTGGGTATTCGATCTGGTGCCAGGACCAGGAAGTTTACTCGAGATGATAAGGGAAAGGGGAAAATGGTTGTGGAAGAGGGTTTATTGCCTCAGAGCTTGAGTAATGATGAGGTTGATTTGGAACCACTGGTTGCTGAAGAAAATCAGAGCATCTCAGGAGCAGTTGATGCTCCAGTGGAGCCGCTGTGGAGGCAAGCGGCAAGAGAGAGAGCTATTAAGCTGGCCCCCAAATTTGCATTCTTCAAAGCAGATGAAGATGTACATAGTGACGAAGATGATGCAGAAGAGTTAGAGCCTCTAGCTGACACTAAGGATTGGCCAGGTCCATATTCTACTGCAATGAGGATCATTGATGATAGAGATGCTAAATTGAGAGCTCGGGAGTTGAATCCGTCTCAACTAGACAATAATGCTGATAAGGTCATTTTCTGGACACCTTTAAAAGATAAGAAAACTCCAATTCAACCCGTCCCATCACTTACAAGCCTATGCTTGCGAACTCTTGCAAACCATGCTGAAGGTATTGAGTCACTTGGAGGCATATCCGAGGAGCTAAAGCATAAACTCTTAATGGAACTGTGCCATTCTAGGAAGATGAATACCCATCTTCTTACTGAACTCTTGTGTGACAATCCTGTGACACTGCAGCTCAGTGAGTGTTCGTGGTTGAATGAGGATGACTTCCAGAGTATTTTTGGGGAATGCGTGACTGAATCCTTAGAGGTACTGCTTTTCACATATGCAATTCATGTTTAATGATCATGCTGTGTACTGCTTTTGCCAAACATATGAATTTGTTGTTGGGATACAACATTGCGCAACTTCTTAAATCAAACTAAGACATCAAGTTTTGTGTTGATTATGCATATTTGACCAACAGACTTTGCTTTTGTGTTCGTTTGGGCAAGGCATCTATCAAGGGCTTATTTTTTTTTTCTTTTCTTAAATGAAGGTTCTGCAGCTTGACTTATCTGGGCGATGCATGCCTGATTACATGTTGCCTGTTACCTTGGCCAAGGTACCTAATTGCATGCCATTATTGAGAAAAATATCTCTGATGGGAAATTACCGGCTTTCTGATAATGGTTTAGACACAATCATCTCTGCGGCACCTTCTTTGAGTTCGCTAAATTTAAGCGAGTGCTCTCTTCTCACTTCAACTGGAATTGATAATCTCGCTAAGAGGTTGCATTCAGTATTGAGAGAACTATATATTGATGAGTGCCTAAATGTGGAGGCTATGGTGATTCTTCCTGCTCTACAGAAAATTAAACATCTGGAGGTTTTATCAATGTCTGGCATACAGTCCGTCTGTGACAAGTTTGTGAATGAGCTCCTTCCTATACATGGTTCAAATATAAGGGAGCTAGCGTTCGCTGGTTGCTTGTAAGTCTTCACAATTTCCTACTTATAGGCAATAGTTTCTTCAGTGTATATTTTATACCATAGTTTTCTTAGTAGATTACAGTTTTGCTACTTGTTTTTTACTTAACCATTTTGTCCATAGAATTTAAGTCTATGCACTCACTAGTTGTAACTTAACTAGAAGTCCCATTAAATTTTTTTTTTTAATAAAAACTGTAAAACTTTAGTGATCAATATATGCTACTTCACTTCTCTGTAAATTCGTAATCAGTATTTTGTCAGTTAAGTAGCTTGACAAATGCTTACCTATGTATTTGCAACCTTCTAGTATGATTCCTGTGTGGGCACGTGTGTAGGAGACCAATGATGAACTGTAGATGGTATTCCATGCTGCTAATAGCATTGCTACCTTACTTTCATCTTGTCTGACAATTTAAACCCCTAGTCTTAGTTCAGTTATAATTGGAGTCAGTGACACAATGGTCATTTGTGCTCTTTATTATTCACACCTGAGAGGATGTTAACATTCTTACCGGATCAAACTAGGTATCTACTGCCATGAAGATAGTTCGACTATGCACCCTGACAAATAAATGTGACGAGTCAAGTTTTTCTAGGTTAAATATGACATGTTTAGCACATAAAGAGAAGGGAAATGAGGGCGCATTTCTGATTAACTATTGTTGTGCCGTTTAATTGCAGGAAACTGACCTCATCTTCCATTAAGACTATTGGGGTGAACTGCCCCCAATTGTCATCTTTAGATCTTCGCAACTTGAATAGGTTGCGTGACTCAGCAATGAGACATATTCGTGATGGCTGTCGGCTTATAAAGAAATTAAAGCTTCAAAAGAATACATTCAGGTATTCCCTCTTTTTGCAATTCCGTTCATATTCATGTTTACGTTTGGTGATTTTTTTATATGAATCTTATTGCTTTCAAAATGTTGTGTTGGATATGATACTTTAATACGACCTCATTAGCTTTCCTTTTCAACTAGCAATCTACCCATATTTTTCAGTAAGCTAATTGGCCCATAAGATTATTGGTGAACTTGTAGATGTGCTCATATGGTTTGGACTGACTTTAGTGAGTGTCTAAATAACGTTGAGTGGTTATGCAGACTGAATTCATGATTTTTTACTCCGACACTTTTTCAAGGTTGTGTGTCCTGGTGGATGGCATGCGGAATCTGTGTAAGCAACCTGTTTGGTGGTCATGATGTCCTGTTTCAGTAGACTTGATCTTTGACTGTTTATTTTAGGATGCTGGATACACCAAAGGTGGCAACGTTTAGAGATAAGAAAATCAAACACACACTGGGGCTGCTAACAGGTTTCCTGTCTCCCAAAAGTTTTGGAAATTTGAACTAGAAGGAGAGGGTCCACCGGTATAGACGTTAATTATGTCTTATATGTACAAGATACTAACCCCTGATCATTTGATATTGACACATTTATCATTCTCTCGAGATGTTTGCTGTCTCAACCTAAGGCATCAGCACAGCTTAACACAAATACTTTGAAACAATGTCTTTTATTTTTCGAGGATTCAGTTCATGGATGTTGTTTTTGTCTTGATCTGCACATGATTTTTTTGTGTAATGAGAACATGCAATATTCTTCCTCATGCTGCAATCAACCAAATTAATTTTGCAGTGATGAAGCTGTTTCTCAGTTTTTGGAAGGATCTGGAGGATGCTTAATTGAGTTAAGCCTAAACAACATTGAGAAGGTACTTTGTCCATGCTTCCTTTAGTCTGCTCGGATGTGTTTTTTTTTTGTTGATTTGAAAACCTTTAATCATAACTTCATCATCCAGTGTATGCACCTATATCCACTTTTTGATCAAAATTGCCAGTATACTTGAAATAAGAATACGCTAATGGGTGGAATGTTATTGAAATCTAAGTTTGATGATAAATAAATTTCAAGAAAGTCATAAATAAATAGCCAATGAATCTTGTATATAAGTTGTAATACGAATATGCTCTCTTGGGCGAACACCCTTTCACATTATATGCTGACTCACATGCCCACATCTAAGTTTATAACACATACACAAGTCATGCACACAGTTGTCACAAAACTAATCGAACTTCTATGTCATGGAACAAAGAAACCATCTTGTAAAGACGCCGCCAATCCCCGTCTCGCTTTTTGTTGTTGTTTAACGTTGGTAGCTCAAATACTGATGTGGAACAGACTGTGTATATGCTTTTGACTTCATATTAACTCTGTATCACAGGGGAGTGTCTCCTTTGTTTCACTGTATTTGTGATGCTTCTCAGTTGTTTCATATATGACCAACTTTTATGCACATTTAAAAGTTTTGTTTACTGCATTTTACTAGGCTGGCAACCTTACTGCACGGGCAATTGCTCTCAAGTGTTCCATGCGCTTGGAGGTTCTGGATCTTTCTTTCTGCCGTGATCTGACCGATGAAGCTTTGGGGCTGATTGTTGACAGTTGCTCATCGTTGAGAATCCTCAAGCTATTTGGATGTACCCAGGTATGCTGACATCTGTAAAATCCTACCTACTGAGTATAGTTAATTTGATGTCACACTATTTTCCTGGTCCATTTTTTTTGTGAAAGAAGAACACCGAGAACTTACACAAATCATTCGTAATTATTTGGTGTGTCATGACAGCATCATCTGTTCAAGCCTTCATTGCATGGAACCATACTCAGTGTGCGAATCATTTCATTGCAGATCACCGATGTTTTCCTCAAGGGCCACTCGAACTCATTGGTGAAAATTATCGGGATAGAAGGGAGCATACTGGATCAAGTGGATAGACGCTAGCTGGTGCCAGAATGCTACATTACTCCTCTTTTATAGAGAAAGAATGCTACATTCCACTGACCATTCAGCGGCCCAGTTCTTTTTTTAGATGGTTTAGTGGTCCAGCTTTGTATTCAAGACATTAATGGCTTTTGAATGCTCAGAGAAACGCATGTGGCACGTTTGATGGCTTGCACCAACCCCAACAAATCCCAACTAGGTCAGCCAGATGCAATTTTCGGTGTTGGTTGCCTGCGTGAGGGGCTTGGTTAGATTCGTAAGGTGCTTAAGACAGATGTTTTTACCGGTTCCGCTGTCTTGCAGACCTTTCTGGAGAATAATGGACAGAAAAAGGAAGGCCTAAAGAGACCCTCCTCCTCCTGGCCCAACCCTAGAGTCTAGATCTTTTTTTCAAACCTGCTCTGCTCCCATATAAGCAAAACTTCGGTGCCTAATCAAATAGAATCCTTAGTCGATGGTTCTTCTTTTTAAGCCGACTAGGCAGTGGCGTCGCACGTTGGTTGTTCTGTGTGACGGTCTCGTGTGTATTGACATAAGCGATGATGTTATTTTACATAAGCGATGATGTTATTTTACAATCCTCCCACTGTTTAAATTAAGAAACATTTATCTTTCAAATTGATAATCTGATTAAAAATTCGTTTTCATTGTTAGATTAGTCGTGATGATATAGAGGATTATAATAACTTAGTTATTACATTTTCTTTATGCCATTTTGCCCCAACATAAGGATGCATGATACTAATTTGTGTGAATTGATAGCACCATTGCAAATGTTGGAAAATTTTGATACCATGTCTTAAGTCTTCAAAATGTTGGGAAAATTACGCTCTAGCTATGCATATCATTGCAAATATGTAGAAACAACGTATAAAAAATTATGTAATAACTATGGACAATTGTTATGGTAACTTTTTTTTTGCGAAACACAGTACAACACAGACACGCGCATACACTCACCCCTATGAATGCACACACGCACACCCTACCCCTATGAGCACCTCCGAGATACTGAGCTGGTGGATCAGGTCTTGAGATTGACGAAGTCACCACAGGCGCCTCGTTATCGACAGGAATGTCGCCTACCACTGAAGAATATTCCGCCTAATATGAGAAACACTATGTCAAACCCGGGGTTTGAACTCTGGTGGGCTGGGGGTACAACCACCCTCCTAAGCATCCAACCAAGGCTTGGTTCTCAATTTTTTTTTGAACATATACGCCCGAAGGCATCATCACTTGTATTCAAAGAAGGACAGATACAATACAAATACGCATACAAGCAATAAAATACTAAAGGGATACGAACAACAATACAGCTGCAAACCACCCACACGGAGGTTGCGCCCTCCGTCCTCGCCGCAACCGCCAAGAGCCCACCACCTTCGCCGTCGCCGGAGAAGAAAGAGCACCAGCAGCACAATCAAGCCCTTGCGATGAAGAAGCTCCTTGCCCGAAGGCGTTAACGAGTCGCCATGGCCACCAGCCCCGAAGAACTGGATCTGAACAACCACGAGAGAGCATCGACCGGAGGAACCCTCCAAGCCTTTTCACCGCCGGATCCGGGGACCAATCCATGCACCAACAATGGCGGCCGGATCCGCCATCCTCGACCACCCACCCGCAGGAAGCATCACCATCCACACCTCCACGCGCAGCACCAAACATCCTCACAGGCCTGCCACCGACGAAGCGATCATCGGCAGCACGAGGAGAAGACCTGAGGCACTTTATTCCAGACGGCGGCGGCGCCCTCGCCTCGCCACCGCTGCCAGGACACACAAACCTAGACCTACTAGGACTCCTATCTACGCACACCATGATAGCCGGGGATCCCCTCCACCTCGCGGCGCCAGAACGGTGGCCGGAGGCGAAGGGGAGCACCAGAAATCTCCGGCGGCGGAAGAAAACTGCTGGCGGTTCCTTTATTTCTACTTCTTCGATCGAGAGCTTTTTGACGGGTCTTTCTGTCTACAAAACGTGTAAAAAATTATCTAGTAACCATGTATAATTATGGTGTTAACTGTTTGGTGCTAATTTGATAACCATAGTATCCCAATCTGATAACTAATACAGGAAAAAAAATCATCAAAACATATTAATATTGGATCTAGTTTTGAAGCACTCGTCAAGACGAATTTAGCAGCATAAACGAATCACTAATCGGAATAATGATTTAAAAGATAAATTATTTTAAATTTTTAAATTTACAATTAATTCGATGATGTCACTAGATTCTTGTATGCATGCATGTGCTCACACAAACACCCCGTCGTATGGAGATAGAGCCGGTGCGACTCTTGTTAGCTTTCCCCTTCTTTCTTAGATACATCTTTCCAAGATGGCCTATTTAAACAAGCTTTTTATTTGGTGGGTAACGATTAGGAGCGGTGTTTTGGCACTCAGGTGCAGCTAGTGCAATTATCTACACCACCGAAAATATAATTTAGATATTTGTTGCCTGTTTTTTATTCAGATACACACACGCAGAAAGTAGCGTATTTATGATGTGGTTGGTTGGCCGCGAGGCCTCAATGTGCTCACTATTATAGGAAAAAACACACATAAACACCCGTCGCATGGAGAGAGAGCTGTCTCTTCTTGTTAGCTTTCCCCCATCTTTCTTAGGTACATCTTTACTAGATGGCTTATTTAAACAAGCTTTTTATTTGGTGGGTAAACGATCGGGAGTGGTGTTTTGGCACTCAGGTGCAGCTAATGCTATTATCTACACCACCGAACATGTAATATAGATATGTCCCTGGCCTATTTTTCATTCAGATACACACATGGAAAGTAGCGTATTTAGGATGTGGTTTGTTGGCCGCGAGGCCTCGATGCAGACTCTAGAGATATAATTTTGGCATGTTTGCTCGCCTGACCCGTACGAAACTTAAAGCACCCCGCAACCAGGCCTTGGAGGAACGATCAGTTCGATCGTTTCCCTAGAGACACCCTCTTCACGTGCAGGGAGGGGGAACGCGGCGCCGAGCTCGTGCAAGCTTGGAGATGGCACGAGCTTGCGCACGTACATAAAAATACAGCGGGAGAAATTTCGTCATCACCTGCCATTTCGCTCCTCCTATTTCACCCCTTGGGCTTGATGTGAAAATCCCCATCATTTTGCTCCCCCTCCCGTCAGGCTTGTTGACCGAGGAGCAGGTAAGCGCCGCCATCTCCTCTTCCAGTCGGTGGTGGCAATCGTCCATCTTCCTTTTCTCCGAGGTGTCCTCTTCCTCCCCTGGATGTTCCATGGCTGCAAGTAACAACAAACCTTCACTTTTGTTTCCTAGTTCTGTGAGCATATGATAGATCTTAGTACATGAGGTTCTATGGTAGCTTTTCCGGTTTCAGTTGTGTGAGGGTGTGGTAAATCATATGCCGGCTTGTTAGTATGGTATTTTTCTTTTTGACGGTGATGATGTTGATCTTGTTGTATTACATCGATGTTGATGTTCTAGTATGACAAGTTATCCATGTCGATTTCATGATTTTTTTGTGTGCTGATTTTGTAGACCGAATGCTATATTGGCCATGTGTAGTTGTTTGATGGCCGTGTGTCATCCTTACGGTGCCAATGTCCACTACATGAACAAGCTTAGCACTGATCTAATTCTTCGTTTTATCGCTCCATGCTGATGCATGCTTACAATGGTAACATGTATAGGACACACCTAACTCCCTAGATAATTCGGCTCCCTCAGTGCTGCCTCCCGATGAAGTGATGCAGGGATCGCTCGAGAGGCTGCTTCGATACATACCGGCGCCTGATAAGTACCTTGCAATGCAAAGATCTGAAGGTAGATCAACGCAATGGTCACATGTTCTATCCACCTTCGTCCTCACTAGGGTGTCTGAGCTCGTCAGTAAGTGGATCAATGTTGAAAGGGCATTTCTAGAGAAGGGAGTCGACACACATGAGTTTACCCAAGTTCGGCCCCTCACAATGGATGTAAATATCTACTCCTGCTAGATTGGTTTGATGTGTATTGGGTTACAAGGTGTGCCAATGGAAATGTACGCGGGAGTGTAGAAGGCTCTGGCGCGGGTGGTGTCAACGATGATATCATACCCTTCTAGGGCTTTCCTGCCGGCTTTACACATGCAGTCGGCTATGGTTTACAAGATTCTTCCGAGTTGGTTCGGGGATGGAGATCTACTCGGTTACGCCTAAGTTTTCTTGTCTTGCATGCCAAATAGATCCCTCATCTTCTTATTCGGGATCCTAATGGACTCGGCTTCTTCAGAGTCGGCCCAATAGACACAACATAGACCCACCATGCGGGGCGGCCATGCATGGGCCATAGGAACCCTAGCCTTGTCCGACTCAGCTCCTTGGACCTACACGGTTGGGTATATCTTTAGGCACATCTCCCCATATTTTGAACTAGTTAGTTGCAAAAAATAGCTACACAGAAGAAAATACCCTTGGTATCGCTCACATGTGGGGCTCACACTAGTGTAAACTCTAGATGGCGTCGCCATGTCACCCATTTGCAGGGGCCGACCGATAACGCCTGCAAGCACCCGGAGCACGGATCATAGCGCATGCGGCTAATGGGATGGCTCGGAATGAGTGCACTCTGAACAACCGAATAATGCAGCTGCGTTATTGAGTACTACCTCCGTTCCCAAATTTCCTAAATATAAGATGTTCTACGTACTTCACATTTAACTAGATGCGCGATAAAATGAGTGAACATACACACTAAAATGTGACCAGATACATGTGAAATAATAAAAAAGGGTAAAACATCTTATATTTAGGAATGGAGAGAGTATTTGTGTTGCATTAGATACATAAGGCATACTAATGTACTAGATGTTTGATTAGCAACTTTAAATGTCACGGAATATTCGGATAAATTGTTTTGATAATATTGACACAACATAAAACTATTATTTCATCTCAAATAGAGTCACACCTAATAAAGGAATAAATGACCCTGCATATTTGTCCCTTTTTGTTCCTTAAGATGTGAGTCGGAATTGAATATAAAATATAAATTTTGACACATAATAGATATACATTGTGTTTGCATCTCGATTTTTTTGCAGAATATTTCATCAACTTGACATACATTTTCCAATGAGCTGGTGCATCGGTGCACCCTACATGCCTCCACCAATCACCGAGAGGACAGCAATATCCTTTTCTTTATGTACTCCAAGACGCTGCAGTATCAGTAGGCACAAATAAGTAGTCTATGAAGACGAACAGTGAAAATACTGTGACAGGAGCATATGCACCCAAGTTCCAAAATGAATTTCCCGACATAGTCCTTTATTTCATCCCATATACATTGCACAATCCCATTCTGATCAGTAATGCATACACTACATGCGCGATTTAGGCTTGCCGAGGAACGGGTAGTCCGTGTAACCCACGACAGGATCAGGAGTGTAGAACGTTTTCCGCACATACTTGTTCAGGCCTGCGTTCAGCCTGAACCGCTCAACAAGGTCCGGGTTCGATATGAACTGCCGCCCGTACGACACCAGGTCGGCGTCCCCACTCTCCACCGCCTCCAGCCCAAGCTCCCTCGTGTAGCCGCCGCTGCACATGAACGTGCCACGGTATGCACGTCGCAGGGTGCGCATGAGGCGGCTCTCTTCCTCGGCGCTACCGTGTGGGCCTGACTCCGTTTGTCCGTAGGCCGCATACCTGGGCTGCGTAACGTGGAGGTAAGCAAGTTCTCCGGCTTCTTGCTGAAGGGCGTTGAGCCGTTCGACGACAGCCATACCGAGCTGCATGGGGTTCGAGTCATAGGCATCAAGGTGGTCGATGGCGGGTGATACCCTCACTGCAACTCGGTCCGCTCCTATGGAAGATACAATGGCCCGGGTCACCTCAATTAGAAACCGGCATCGATTGGTGAGTGATCCACCATAGTCGTCGGTGCGGTCGTTGATGCCGTCCTTGAGGAATTGATCAATGATGTAGCCATGAGCACCGTGGATCTCGATGCCGTCGAATCCTGAAATGAAGTTGATCCCCATATCAGCTTATAATATATACGGGGCATTTCCGGTCATAACATTTTTTTAGTTTAAGCGTGCTGTAACCTGCTTCAATGGCGTTTATGGCAGCTTGGCGATATTGCTCAACTATGCCCGGTATTTCTGATGTCGCAAGGCGCCTTGGATTGGGATACTTTCCGTATGAACCATCAGGCATCAGTATCTTCCATCTTGATGATATTGGCTTATCAGTTGACGATATTGGAGCAGCGCCGTCTGGCTGGTATACTGGTCGATGGAGGAACATAAGTCAGGCATTGCAAACAAAAGATGATATGTTTAGATCAATAAATGATATTCATGCTCAAACTAGAAACAGAACTAGTTGTTCCGAGTTCTAACATACACTTGTCGTTTTAGATTTTGATAAGAGTTCTCCAGTACACAATGCTGGCCATTATTTTCATATGAATATGCTCGATAGTATGGAATTAAATCCTGTGACATATAAAATGGTACTCCCTCCGAACTGCTCGTATAACTATACGTTTGTATGCTGTACGTTCATTCCTAGCAACACTTTTAAAGGATCAGAGGTAGTACTATTTTCACTTTAACAATCTAAATACTAGTATTTAGTAAAAAAAACAATGTTAGAGAGTTTGATTGCACATATTTTCTCGATATATGCTTTTATTTTAAACACCAAATGAGAAACACTCATTTTGATGCTTTAGAAAATGTTGAGTTTTTAACCAAAAATTAAATCTAAATATATGCCCCATGTCTGAACCCTCTTCCATCCGCCTAATCATTTGCGGCAGGGCAATACATTAGTCAGTTAGTGGAGTGTCATGAATTAAAATGCTTCCATGGATGCTCGTCTTTGTCTAATTTCCTCAACTGCTTACCCCATCTATATGTATTCATCGCTTCTTATCAATCTTCCACTTCTCAATCACCTTCATGAATTTTTTTACTCGTCACCGTTCTCTTGTCAAATTTTTTTCTTATACTACCAAGCAATTCATGTTAATACATCTACTCCTCCGTATCAAAATATAAGATGTTTTAGCATTTGGCTTTCCATCCGTATCTAGACATGTTTTAGTGCAAGGTTCACGGAACATGTTTTTTGTAGGAAAAAACAACACATGCTTGTTGGTACATCCAAGGCCCCGTATCTAGGCATGTTTTAGTGCAAGGTTCACGGAGTACATGTTTTTTGTAGGAAAAAACAACACATGCTTGTTGGTACATCCAAGGCATGTTGTAACGTTAGTATTGTCCTTCATCCTTGAATATTGTACCGCGTTCTATTGAATAGAAGTCAAATTTGTTATTTTTTATTTATTTCCACACTTGTGTTTCATTTGAATTTAATAATATATGAACTTGTTGATTAAAACAATTGTTCCTAATTTTCGCCATTTATGGAGTCTATACACTGTTTGTAGAAAACACAATTAACTAGTTCTCTTTCATTTTTTATTTGCATTTGATTCCTATATAAAATAGTTATATTGTTCCTCACCTAATAACAATCTTTGACAAGTACATACAACATACCAAAATTGATTTATATGTGGAACTTGTATTGATTCTGTGAAAGGGCAAATCCCTTCGAAGTGTTTTAGGTGTTAATAATAACACGATTAGTGGACTAGCCATCTGCTTAAACCTTTATGATAGTGCCTTGGCACATCGAAAGATAGCATCATGGTTAGAGACCCCCCAATGCAAAAAAAAAAAAAGAGAGACAGTTTTTCGGCGATTTTCATTTACCGAGGTGCTAGGAAAACCGTAATATCAAGAGGGGTCCGGTTCAGAAGATAATGCTGGAATCAAATCATGGATGCTGATCCAAATGCACCCACTTAGCTTCCTACAGAAAGATGGACCCTACCCTTTACCTTAACTATGAAAGCCAGGTTTGTGAAAGCCGGGTTTGCAGGCCCGGATCCTCCAGGATTGGCCCGTGAACCTTTCGGGCCTTGAAACTCAGGCCAGCCTCTAGGCGCCATATAGAGATGGCACGCTTACGTGCAACTCCCCGGTTCCCTCAGAGCATCTAGGGTCTAGAGTATCCTACCCTACCAAGGAATTCTCCAACCCAAGAAAAGGTTACCATCGTGTTGCGCAAGGTTGCTCGGAGCCTCCGTCCCCCGAAACCTCCGGGCCTCGCAGATGAGTCGTTGCAGCGGTTGGATTTTGGGAGCTGATATATAAGCTCGCATTCCTTCCCACGAGGAAGGTAACGACTTCATTACCCTCTCTTCCATTGTTGCAAAGATTAAATCTTCGATATCTCCCACCCTAGTGCTTAGATCTTATTGATCTTTTAGGGAAGGATGGAGGAGACCCATATCTACACTTCCACCAGAAATTTGATTACCCCTTGTTTTCAACTGTGGATTTTGTTAATCTTGGGTGTTTGGGCATTCTAGACGGAAAGAGTTTGCTTTGTAGACAATCCTTGGTGGAGAGCGCCTCGGGCAAGTTTGGCAGCCTCCAAATAAGTTGCAGAGTAGCTTAGAATAGTTTGTAAACGTTCAGTGAGTGACCGTGACCGCCTTCAAGGGTACCATTAGTAGATCGAGGCATTTCCCTTGGTGGGATAGCTCAGGGCGAATAAGGTGAGGCCTTTGTGGCGTCCAATGAGCAATTTGTCTCCACACCTCTTCAACGTAGATTAGCACCCCCAAAGGTGTGAACTTCGGGATACATCTCAGTCTCCACCGTGTGGTTATTCAGCATCCCTACCTTTACTTACTTGTTCACTAGCTTCGGACCTTGGGTTGCTCTCGCCTAGTTGCATATCTAGAGAACCTATATTCTTGTTATCCGCTAAATTGTTAAAGAAATATATAAAATGTGTGGTCACTTATTCAGCCCCCTTCCCCTCTAGTTGACATCTACAATCCTCTCATACCGTACCAAGGAGAATGTTTGGAAGCCATCTTGTTTCTTATTTTAAATTTTGTATATTATTCATTCACCTAACAAGATTTTTTATATTTGACCGTTAAATTCTTCAGGGAGTGTTTGCAAAAAATCAAAATTAATAATCTATTTTTATTTCATAATTCGAGTTTTATATATAAAATACATAATGATTCTTTAATTACAACAATAAAATTTTAAAATTATACAAAATTCAATTGGATACTTTAAATCTCCTAGTTAATTTCTAGCCGCGCATACTCGAAAATGAATTTTTTATTATTTATGAATTATATGTGGATTTCAAACAAAGAATATTCATACATGAACATTACGCTTTCTCTATATGATATGAGTTTTTTTATCTAGTTTGCTTAATTAGGTACTAAAATTTTCATATGAAGGCTATAGAGAAGTCGGGTAAATCCTTATACTCCGAATTTATAATATATAAATAGTCTTTCTTTTTATCCACATAATAAGATTTTCTAAATCTAAACTATTAATTTGGGATCGGTCTGGTACGGTACGTCGCAGTACGTTGTGGTCTTTTTACAGTTTAGCCCTTCATAAATTCAGAAATCAAACCCGCAGTCCCAAGGTCCCAAAATAGGTCCTCTTCGGTCTGAGACCGCCGCCGCCGCCGTGGGCCGCCTGTACGCCCAAATCTCTCCACCACCAGCAACCCCCACACCGCGAGCTCTGTCCGCATCTAGCCGGCGATGGCCGGCCGGGGGCGAGCGGTGCTCAAGCCCTCCAGGGTCAAGGCCGTTGTGTACGCCGCGGTAGAGCCCGCACGCGTCTCTTCTCCTCTGTTCGTTTTCCCCAGACCTGCCCCGACTAGGGTTCCCCATGCGCGCCGCCATCCTCGCACTAGCGACCATCTACTCGCAATCCGAGCTTCCTCTCCCCAAGGCGAGCATCCCCCAGTTCCCAGCAGGTCACCCTCTCCAGCCTCCTCTCTACTTGAGCTCGCCCAAGATCTCGTGGATGAATTTTCCCTCCACTAGGAGCACGACCCCGACCAGGAGCACACAGACTAGGTGCGTCGCTTTCGTTTTAGTCCATCTCCAGGTCAACGCCCCCGGCTGGCGGCCTGATAAGGATCAAAGGGGATGATCCTAAAGTTTTGCCCGATCTTTCACAGCGAGTAACCCGGATAGTAATTCTCCCAATTTAACGATGAACGCAAACCTGGAGAAGAGGAATGAATCCAGCAAGCAACGTGATGAAGATCACCACGCCTCCAACCAAAGTACGACAATCCTTGATGAACACAAGAACCTCCGCAGCAATCTTTATTACAAACTGATAAACGGCATCGCCGTCCCCGGAGGGAAGCTTCACCAATGGAGCTCAAAGTCTATGGACTGTTTTTAATCTAAACTCAAAGCTCCCCTAACCCCAGCCGCCGGCCCTAGCCTTTTATAGGAGTCCTAGGGCTGGGGAAACACTCAAACCGACTCAAACAGGGTTTGGTTCGACCCAAAAAGCGAATACAAACCGACCAAAACTGGTTCGGTCCAAATCTGGCGCGCAGGCCGGGTCCAGGCCGGGCTTAGGCCGGGGCTAGGCCGGGCTAGGATTTGCATGACATGCAACCCGGCCTGGCCGGGCGGAGGCCGGGCTGAGGCCGGCCGCTTCGGGCACATGGCCGGCCTAGGCCGGGCTGAGGCCGGCCTCAGGCCGGGCTGCCTGGGTTTCTTCGTCTCCCTTCTTTGCGCATTCCTCCCGCTCCTCCCTCGCGCCATAGGTGACGTTGTACTCCAATTCTTGCCGCTCCTCTGGTCCTCCTCCAATGTGTGTGTTATCAACAACCTCCTCCATCGTGCCCATATCATCCTCCCCCCCTTCAAGAAGCGTTGTCCCCAACGCGTGTGGGTCTACTCGAAAAGGTGGAGGTATATAAACAAGAGCATCACGCTTGTTTGCCGTCTTCAAGTCTTGCTTGCCTTCCACGCCACAACCTCCCTCTCGGCCTACTCGACTTGATACAGCACTTGGCGCTTCTTTTCTTCTCCACATGAGCTTGGAATTTGGCGCCACTACCTTCTTCTCAAATCTGGATGGAGCCCTTTGTGGAACATGAATCTTCGTTGCACGACTCTGCAAAATAGTAATGCCCGGGCCACACAACTGACGAACATGTCCATCTTTCCCTTTGTGCATCCGCACTGCTGCTCCAACAAAACGCCTCACGGGTGTGCTGCCATAGCGACGACCTCCTACTCGCGGTACCACACGCACCGGAACACGATCAGCACCAACGTCATCGGTCTGAACACCCATGTCAACACGAACTGGAACACATGCTGCAACATCCTTCCTCTCATCAGTAAGAGGCTGCACTTCAACTGGCTTATCACTAACAAGAACAACTGGCTCGTCATCTACATGCACGGCTGAATCAGTTTCAGTACCAACGCTCCTTGCATCATGCTCCTCTTGCTGCAATTTAACTAGCCTTGGCTTTGGCGTAGCTTTGTGCAACTTCTCCTTGCGAACCACCAGCACCACATCGGACTTGATTTGATCATCTCTCATAGGCTTCAAAGTCCGCTGTTTGCCATCATGCACAAAAGAATATGTATTTGCTCTCCCAGCATGAGTAACATTGCGATCATATTGCCATGGTCGACCAAGTAACAGCCCACACACCTCCAATGGCAATACATCACACTCAACCTCATCAATATAGTCACCAACTGTAAATGGCACACGTACCTTATGTGTAACCTTCAGCATACCGCAGCTATTCAACCACTCAAGATGCTTAGGTTCAGGAATACGCCATGTGGACAACCCCAACGCTGCCACCATTGCCTTGCTTATGCCATTAGTACAGCTACCACCATCAATCATGAGCTTGCACTCTTTGCCTTTTATCATGCACTGAGTCTGAAATAAACTCCATCGCTGACCCTTGTCAACTATTTTGCAAGCATCATCATGAACCCTCTTGAGTTGCATATTCAGCCCACTCAAAGGTTCAACATCCTCAGAAATAACCACCTTGTCCATCTCCGTGGACTTCTCCAAAAATCTAGCACGTAGAAATTGTTTGAAATCTTTCCAGCTAGAAGTTATGCCCGTCGCGGACCTCGCTTCACGCCATAAACTAGCCAAAGTCTCATCCACACGCCGGTAGGCAAGGACATATTCCGTATGGCCACCAAACGTGCTATCAAGTGTGCGACATCTTGCGAAACCAAGGTCCATGTCAGATTCCCAAGACTGAAACTCTATATATGTGGCAGAACTCTCCAATCTCCACTTTATTTTTGTGGGATCTAATTTGAATCCTACCATGACAGTAGTGTAGTCATGATATACATCCTCTGACTTATCAACCACACGAGCAGAACTCAAAGAAACCATCTCGGCAAACAAAAACTCCTTTCCAACTTGATTCTGCTGCGGCAGAGAAAACAACAGATTTTTGTGCCGCGGCAGGAGATCTGGTCGCGGAACTTCAACCTCTAGCAGCCTCCTCGCAAATCAATTTGACAGAAACAATCTGCACAAACAAAGCAATCTCCTCCCACAGCAGCCGCCCAACAGATCAGCCTTGATGCAAAGGGATCACCACCAACAGCAGCCGCAAACCCCTCCAAGTCAACCGATCTAGATTAGATCGATCAACACAACCTCGCCGTGATCAACCTGGTTGCTCTGATACCACATGATAAGGATCAAAGGGGATGATCCTAAAGTTTTGCCCGATCTTTCATAGCGAGTAACCCGGATAGTAATTCTCCCAATTTAACGATGAACGCAAACCTGGAGAAGAGGAATGAATCCAGCAAGCAACGTGATGAAGATCACCACGCCTCCAACCAAAGTACGACAATCCTTGATGAACACAAGAACCTCCGCAGCAATCTTTATTACAAACTGATAAACGGCATCGCCGTCCCCGGAGGGAAGCTTCACCAATGGAGCTCAAAGTCTATGGACTGTTTTTAATCTAAACTCAAAGCTCCCCTAACCCCAGCCGCCGGCCCTAGCCTTTTATAGGAGTCCTAGGGCTGGGGAAACACTCAAACCGACTCAAACAGGGTTTGGTTCGACCCAAAAAGCGAATACAAACCGACCAAAACTGGTTCGGTCCAAATCTGGCGCGCAGGCCGGGTCCAGGCCGGGCTTAGGCCGGGCTAGCGGTCCAGGCGGCTTAGGCCGGGCTAGCGGCTGGGATTTGCATGACATGCAAACCGGCCTGGCCGGGCGGAGGCCGGGCTGAGGCCGGCCGCTTCGGGCACATGGCCGGCCTAGGCCGGGCTGAGGCCGGCCTCAGGCCGGGCTGCCTGGATTTCTTCGTCTCCCTTCTTTGCGCATTCCTCCCGCTCCTCCCTCGCGCCATAGGTGACGTTGTACTCCAATTCTTGCCGCTCCTCTGGTCCTCCTCCAATGTGTGTGTTATCAACAACCTCCTCCATCGTGCCCATATCACGGCCGCGTTGAACGCCGTCCCCTACTTTGGTACCCAGCTCGCAGGTTGTAGTGAAGTGGTACTGACGCTTTCCCTTGGAAAAGAAACTGGATAATCCTTGGGCGGTGCTTGAGAGGTCTCTGTACTATGAAGTTGGATTACTGGATTTAAGCAAAAAAATAGTATTCATGTGCTTCATCCTGAAGGTCCTTGTGACTTGGAGTGCCGCTGCTGGTGTGGGCATCTCCCACCAAGCACCAATTATCTCTATTCAGTCTTAGGGTCTTTCTATTTTGCTGTAGACTTTAGAAGTGGTTGAAGTTGAACAACAAACACAAATAGCTTTGGAGCTTGATCAGAATGGCAACCATGCAATCTAGAACTAGAAGTGCATAGAATGCATCATTCAAGATTTTTTTTTTTTGCTAGACTAGATGGTTAGTAGTACAAAACTGAAAGATTGCAAGAAAAAGAAAAAAAATTACATATATCACTTTACTACTTGAATCTATTTCAAGTTCGTACAGTGCCTCCATGTATCTAGATTTTTTTCATACGCATATGAATGGTAAGGCACTCTCTTTGCTTTTGAAGTTAATGTCCCTTAATACGGTCTCCTTTTCTTTTTTTATCCATTCGTCTTTTTTCATGATCAATGCGTATAATGAATCTCTATAATACAAAATGAAATTGGACTAAACATTATATTATCCGAGAAGTTAAATTAATTACATGGCAGAAAGAGGTAGTACCATTAATTATGTTTCTCTCGGGAATAAGTTTTAACAAGAAATCGCATCCACGAGCAGATGAGATGACGACATCTGGGAGCAAAAGTAGAGGCATGGTCATCATGAAACCCGTCCGACTAAGAGTTCTCAGTGTCAGGTGGACGCATAAGGAGGGTGATTGTGGGTTGGGTTGTGACTTGATGACTTGCAGGACCTCTATAGTGCAGCACAGCAAAGCTGTGAGCTATGGTCTGTGCCAAAAACATATGGTGCCAGTGTTTCAGTTGTTCGTTATGGGAGAGGAAGGCGGTACTCCTGGCTGTGGTGCGCCAGCTGGTGAGGTGGTGGCATTCTTGCCAACCATGGCTGGTGCTCGTGGGGACCAGAGGACGACCGGACATGGAAGGATGATGGAGGAGGACTGGGCGTCGAGAAGATATTTAGCAGCGGCTGCTTCTTCCAAGACTCGATGTAGCGAGAGATGCCGTAGCGAAGCACGGACATTGTGCTAGTATAATTTATTCAGGAATTTTATATCTAAGGATGTCTGAGTTTGTAAGAAACCAAAATTGCTACTTCCTTCAACTTTCTCATCTAAATTACATCATAAAATAGAGAGGTGTTTCTCATCCACCTAATTAAGGTTGTATTGGTGTAGGTTTCTAAAACAGACTTAAACATTTTGATCCATTTACAACACTACAATATATACCTAACATGATTAATTGTGCAGACAATTTAGACTATGTAGAGGTACTTGGTGGGTTCTTTTTCTATCATTTTAGTTATATAATCGATAAGTGCAAACTACATCATCTCACTTGCAATCTTCCTCAAATAATCATCTCCCATGTAATGTGATCCATCAATAGATATGGTATATGCATTGATCGAGAAGTACGGCATGAAGAATTAAATCCATCTATTACATTAAACAACACTACAATGTGCTGATTCTCCAAACTGCATTGACTAGAGATCGTTGAGATACAAACTATGTTCCTTTTGACTATTTCAGTAAAGAGATAGAACTAGGAGAAAAACATAAAAATCAAGTTACTGCCCAGATTCATGACCATTAATAAAGTCTTTGTTCATCCCACTCAGCATAAATATATTACCCTAGAATTACGGGTAAAAATAAGTTGCATCAATTTACCCTTTTCAAGGGAAAAAATTTACCTACAGTTCCAAAAGAATCACTATTCCTCCAAGGCACGATTATAACATTTTAGGTTTTCTATGTTTCTGATAATTTTGACGTGTACAAATCCAGATAGAGTAAATTGTGAATCAATCTTGTTCCAGAGTTTCAAGAAAAAGTAACAAAAGTGGAAAAAATATATACTGATGAGCAACTGATAATCCTTCGCAAACCTGTTACAGATTTCAGAGCAACTGTGTTATCATTATGCACATCATGAACATACCTTGGTGAGAAGCTCTCCCAACGTGCCATAATTGGCAGAAAAAGATGCTTCCTTTGGCATGAACAGCATCCACCACCTTTTTCCATGCATCTATCTGCTCTCGATTGTAAATGCCGGGGACATGAGGAAACCTATCCAACAATGTTTTGTATTGGTTAAACGTCTGAATTGGCGCTAGGAAGCTAATAAAAAGTTGCTAAATGCCCATCGGGTGTGAAAATCAAAAGAATCTATACAGAACTTAAGCAAAATATAACTATGCCAAAACCATGGAGATACTATGAAGAAATTACGAGCTTTGACGGATATTCAATCTCATGACTCATGGTCAAACTGTGGCTATAGTGCAGTAAAAGTACCACATGATTATTAGTTGCTAATTAAATATGCTTGAACCTCGATTGACACGGTTATACAAAGCATAAGGACCTTAAACTGCTAGTCTCAAGATCAGGGACCTAAATCACACGCCAAACATATGTCACCCTTTACTCCTTATAAACTACAAACAGAGTAGGTTTTCTGTACTCGTCATTGAATAACCACCCACTAACAGAATTATAGAAATCAAAACTAGCACTCCAACCAAATGTTCGGTGGCAGATTGGCCTACAACCACATGTTACATGACCACTCTGCCAGATCTAGCACGCATATTTATGAGAGGAATGCACGCACGATGCACGTAGTGGGTAGTGCTACTAGTAGTAAACAAATCCAAGGACCCAGATAAACGATAGTAGTGTTAGGTGTACTACAGAAAGATGACAACAGAGCATTTTGATGTAGGGAACTAGTAAAGTACACGGAGCAGGAGCATCGACCATGTGCCTTGTCCGACCATAGTCCATAGAGCAGAGAGAGATGAAGTGACGAGATTACCCCGGACCCGCCGGCGAGACGACGGTGCCCTCGGAGATGAGCAGCCCTCCCTGGGTGGACCGCTGCGCGTAGTACTCCGCCAGCGCCGACCCCGGCAACCCGCCGATTGCCCTGCACCTCGTCATCGGCGCCAGCACCACCCTGCGCGAACAAATACCCACCAGAGTCGAGCGAGTAAGCAAAAACCCGACACAACCAAATCTCGAAGCACGGATTGAAGGGGCAGCTCACCGGTGGGCGAGGCTGACGCCGCGCATCTGGTACGGCGAGAAGAGCGACGGCCGCTGATCCGGCGCCGGCCGATCCATCTGATGCTCCAGGCGCTGGATGAAGGGGGGGACGGGGAGGGGAAAGGAAGGCGAGGCGAGAAGCCAATTATAGGAGGGAAGAAAAAATTGAGGGTGATGGTGGGGTTCGAAAGCGAATTACACCGCAGAAATGAGAAAACCCAGAGACATTCGGGAGGTGGGCTCGCCGCATTGACCAAATCATACGCGCACGCGGTACTAGAGAAGATTATTTTTTGACCAGGAGACTGTGAGTATGTGAGGCAAAAGCCCAGGACTAGAGAAGATTGATTTTAGCATGTGGTTTACGTGTTCAGAGTTAAGTGGATGGACGAATCTGGATCTGCCCACCGGCTACATTTTTCTTTATTTTTGATCGGGGAAGGGTCCCCGAAGGACGCAGAGACTACTCTGACCTGTGATAATACATTTTACAGAGAGGACCTCATAGAAAAAGAAAGTACAACTTGATCCATGAATCTTGTAAAAAGAACTCTACAAAGATTTGTAGAAACGTCTTGAGTCCTCCGTCTTCTCTGTCACCGCCCACATTGAGCCACCTCGAAGCACGACTACCTTTCTCAGCATTGGGGACAAACCCACTTGGTTTGAAGAAGGGATGTGATGTGCTGCTGCTTGGAGTGGTAACCTTTCTCGGTCAAGGATCACATCGGCTCAGTGGCACAGGACGAAAAAAAATTGAGGTCGGGCGAACTCTAAAGCAAAGAAAAAAAAATGATGCAACAAAGGTAAAATCTATACCTTTTATAAGACAAAAACCCCACTATAGCATCATTTAATTTGTCTATCTTAACATGCAACACGTCCATATCATCACATATTCACAGCCGTCCGATTTTGATCATCTGTCCGTCCATTTGTATTGTCTCCATCGTGTCACATGCTAAGGCCGGCCTAGATAATCCTCTAACCGTCCTGGATTGTACTCCGTATTAGTGCAGCATTTCCCCATCTTTCCACGGCAACTCATCGCTTACTCTCCAACATATTAATTCCCCTTCCATATCAAATCTCACTACTCAACTGCCCACCAAAAGAACCCGATGGATTTCCTTCTGCCTCCTCATCTTCTCCACTCGAAAAAATGTAGGATTAAATTCTCCAGATCCTCTCTTATTTAAGCAGTCGAGCAGCGCATGCACCAGGCAGTGCGTCGCTGGACGGCATCCAATCTCAGTGGCGACTCGTTCAGCCACCGCCGGGGCTGCAAGGTGACCATCACGGCCTGGCATCTGCATTCCTTGCGGCCATTGGACATCTCAAATGCTCGCAGTGAGGCAGCCTCCACACCAACAAACAAATTCCAAGTGCAGGAACCTGCATCTAGCAGCATCCACAAGGATTTAAGCTTCAACACCTCTTTGCTCTCCAGCATCACATTCAACGTCTCCCGTCCCCTCATGGGCTGCTAGGTGGGGTGCTCCTATACAGTTTTTTTTCAGATCTCTCTTATTCAAAGTCTTTGACGTCCTCCTGCCTTGCTTCCTTAGTGTCACCGTCGTCAGATTAACTCTTTCTTTTTTTGTAGTCTATGATTGCAAGATTTGAAGTCGAATTATTTTTCTGAATCTCGGACTCCAAAATAGATTTTTGTCGTTAAGAATTATAAGTAGTACTAGATTCAGTGGCATACAGATGGGAGAAACTGTCCTACGTAACATTCAGACTGACACACTGTTTCAATGCGGATCCTATCTTCTACCTTATCTGATGATCAGGTTTAAATGACACGGTGATATAATTATGTAATTAAGGAGATACTTTTGCTGCATTTCAGTGGTTAATTTTATTTATTTCTAATCAGTTATATATTATATTGCCCCGCTATATTATAAGATAACCACCCTGTGGTACGGTCACAAGGACACGATCAGCTCAACTGGGAAGTCGGCTTAACCTTTATGTACTACAATGATATTTGTGTTCAATTTGAATTTACCGAAAAAATCAGCTTATTTGTACTTCATCTGGGTGACTGAACAAAAGAATTTATCATGTTTGATAACCCACAATGAGATTCTAGACCTAATATTTTGCATGTCACAATTTTGCTTTTAGCAAATACCCGTCGCAACACGCGGGGTATTTTTCTAGTTGTATAGATACATTGATACTTTATATTGTAGTAAGCAACATCACTTGGTACAATAGTAGCAACAACATTTTCAAATCAAAGTAAAACCAAAAAAGACCGACAATGAAGCTTTAATGACGTCTAGATGTTCTAGGTAGTGGCAATGCTCTACCTTTCTTCTGAAAATCTTTCTTAATATAAACAAGATCAAGACTCTTGAATATCTCTCGCTCCATGTAAATCACCGTGAAATCATTAAGCCAACCATCGGACATCTTGTTGCGCAACTCGATCTTGATGATCTTCATAGCTGAGAATGCCCTTTCAACGGTTGCAGTCGCCGCCGGTAAAAGATATGAGTAGTTTACTCATTTTACCTAGCTAGCTCACAATTGCACAGCTCACAGTCCACCACAAAAATGTCACCGCGAAGAAGAGAAATCGGTCGGCCACCCGCCGCCGGCCGGGAAGAACCCTAGCTAGCCAGCTTGCTTCCCTGCGGGCTGCGCTGTTTCCCCTGGCGGCTGGATGTCCCTGCCCTTGCTGCTGCTGCTGCCCGTCGCAGGGGAGGGACGAGGCGAGCCAGCGAGGGCGAGACGGCGAGAAAGGAGGCGCTTGATTGCTACTGATGAAGAGTTGGGTGGTGCCCCAAGCAAAGGCGGAGATGTAGCAAGCAGCAGTTTTCCCTCGATAACGAACCGAGGTTTATCGAACCAGTAGGACCTTGAAATCAACAAAGTGAATGTTTGAAGATCTCTGGCGCTTAATCTTCAACAGACGTGGACCTGCACACACTCAACCAAAATACTTTGCCCCCAATGGCGGAAAGGTTGTCAATCTTTCCGGTCTCGCAGAAAACAAAGCGGTTAATTGTATAGTGAAATAGATGAAATATGAAAATGGACCAGTGGAGTAATGATGATGAAAAGTCATGAATAAAGGTTGGAATCAATGTAAAAAGATGGATCGGGGGCCATGGGTTCACTAGTGGAGTCTCTCAAGTAAATAGAACAATCATATGATGGGTAAACAAATTACAGCTGGGCAATTGACAAGATTATAACACAAACTTAATCTAGCTATGACAAAGAGAACATGATAATATTTAAGTAGGCATCACGACAATGAACAAAGACCGTTGAGTCTAAAAAGTCCACCGTGGGATCGCTATCCAGCCTGTCACTCATCGGTAGGGATGGCACCCGCAGGGTATGGGTGCGGGTGGAGCCATCCCATACCCTTACCTGTGCCTTCCGAACTTGCCCATCACCCGTACCCATACCCGTAAGCGGGTACAATTTTTCCCATACCCTTCACCCGACAGGGTAAAGGATACCCGCGGGTAAAATACCCACATTTTCAACACATATCAATTGAGCAAAAAAACTGAGATAATGTGACCATACATAGTCATAAACAACAACACATAGTCTATAATATTAAATTCATAAACTCAATCTGCGTATGGAGAGATGCGACGCAACGTATCTGCGTATGGCATGCAACTACCTATTAGGGATTTAATCTAGCATCATTTACTCCTTTAGATCACGAGATTATGGGACATAGTTGAAGCTTGTATGTATACTGTCCCATCGATCGTGAAAATCCTTAAGTTGACCTGCCTACTGCATATGCGTGATTAGAAAATTAGGTTAGGTTTAATTAAAGTAAGCCCCACTTGACATAATTTATATGGGTACAAGGGCACGCGGGTATGGGTTATGCAATCCCATGCCCGTACCCGCTCTGCCCGATGGGCACAAGATTTTCCTATTTATATACCCATGGGTATTTTATAGTCCCAAACCCTTACCCTAATAGGGTTTTTACCCGCAGGGTACGCGGGTACAGGGTACCCATTGCCATCCCTACCCATCGGTATTAAGTTGCAAGCAACAGACATTTGCATTAAGTAAAGCACATAAAGTAAGCAATACTAATATCAAAACAGACATTAACACCGCTGTTTTACCCTTAGTAGCAACAACACCCCCTCGCCCTTAGACGTTTCTGTCACTCGTGCCCAGGAACAAAAGGGGGGCATGAACCCACTATCTAGCATAAATACCCTCTCTTGGAGATACACACAATCAATTGGCCATATTAACTACGCACATCGGAGAGCATGCAAGAACATAAATCAACATATAAGAATCATGCACAATCTGATCATAACTTTATAATCCATCGGATCCCAGCAAACACATCACATAACATTACAATAATCGATCTTGATCATGTTAGGCAGCTCAGAAGATCATAAGACATGAAGCACAAGAGAGAGAGACTACCATCTAGCTACTGCCATGGACCCATAGTCCAAAGTGGGACTACTCACGAATCATCCCGGAGGAAGGCATGGCGATGAAGAGCCCTCCGGGATCGATCTCCCCTCCGGCAGAGTGCTGGGATCTGCTTTAGAATCACCCCCGAACTAGGGTTTGAGATGACGGCGCGTCGGGATGACTTCTCTAGAAAATAATGGCCGCCTCGACGTTTTTAGGTTTTATGTGAATTTATAGGCGTCGGAGGGGCCCGAGGGGGTGCCCCACGGGCAGGGGCGGGTCCCACCCGCGGGTGGACCCCATGCCGCCCCTGGCCTGTGGGTGGCCCCCAGAGCTGCCCTTTGGTGTCCTGGTGCCTTCCGTCGAGTAAAAATTCCTCGTAAATTTTCGTCCAATTTCGAGAATATTTCCAGAAGTAAATTTTCTGAAATACAAAAACAGCAAAAACAGGAAACTGGCACTAGGCATCTTGTCAATAGGTTAGTCCAACAAAATGCATAAAAATGATTAATATGATAATAAAAACATGTGACAACATCACAAAACTAGCATGGATCAATCAAAAATTATAGATATGTTTGACACGTATCAGCATCCCCAAGCTTAACTCCTACTCGTCCTCGAGAAGGTAAGTGATAACAAAATAATTTTTGATGAGACATGCAACCAACACAATCGTGATCAAGATAGTAATGTAAAGCATAGGATGTGAATGAAGTGATACAAATCAATTGTCTATAGTTGATAGCAAAAAAGCAATGAATAACCAAGTTGAATCATTCAAGCAAAACCTTTCATAAATAGTACGTTAAAGACATGAAAGCAATTTGATCCACATATTTGATTAATTCACAAAGGTAATAGTTCCATAAAAAAAGTGTTTGAGAATAAAAACAAAGAAGATGTAAGTTTTAGCAAAAAGCTTCAAGTTCCAACGGTAAAGTTGATATAAAGATTCATGTTTAATCTGACGATGCAATATGATCAATGATACCCAGGGTCAATGCTAGATGTTTGCTTTGGTGGAGATAGAAGGAAGAGGAAAACTGACTCAACATTAAAAGTAAAAGAAAGGCCCTTCGCAGAGGGAAGCAGGAATTAGTCATGTGCTAGAGCTTTTTATTTTTATAAAACAGAAGTAAAACAATTTTGAGACATGCATGCTTTCGTCAACGACTTCACAACAGAGAAGCTATCTAGTCCCCCGTAACAAGCAAGGCTTTTAGACTTGTGAGAGCAGCTGGTTTTTAGAGGAGCGAGTACGCTCCTCTTTCTCCTTGGTTTCACCACTGTCCAATGTTTAGAGCTGATTTCTCAGGTTTTCATTGCGCAGAGGAGAATGGTGAGTTATATTTATATTTTTGCTTAAGCTGCTCTCGGGTTGATTCAAGTGAAGACGTACTCCATCGACACCGGGTGAAGGGGGGGGGGGGGAATGACCTTGCTCGTCACGAGTTATATCTAACTCTCCACTGCTCCCTCATGATCTTAAAAACAGAGGCACAAAAAGAGAGTATTTTGAATTTTTAAAGATAGCACATGACAAATTTACTTGGAATGGCAAGAAATACCATGCATAGGTAGATATGGTGGACTCAGCTGGCAAGATAGTTTGGCTTTGGGATTTGGATGCACGAGTGAACCATACACTCAGTACGATTTTTTGGGCTTAGCAAAGAAGGTATTTGAAGCAAACATCTAACATTAATCGGTAACAGAGTAACATAAGACATTAGTCAATCATAACCATAAAAACTCCACACCATCTCCCTTGTTGACCAAACAATTCTTTTGATGGAAAGATTAGCTTATTGAATTAACAACCACGAAACACCACACAATTTCAAGCTTTTAACAATATTTCTTTACTAATCAATTCCACTCAAATAACCAGCAAGTTTAAGCATTCTTCTTAATATCTCAAAACTAATGAGAAGTATCAAGTATCCACACAATGATCTACAATACTATGCAGGCTTTCGTTTCATTCCACTATCACATGAATAGCATTTTGTCACTTTGACAATTCAAGGAATTTATCGATAACAACTCTCCAACAAATATAAGTGAAGAACAAGAGAGTTTAACAACAACTACTAGCAGCTCTAAATAAGATAAAAGCTAAAAGCGAGAGCTTACTAGCAAATAATAGTAGCTAAGAATACTCAACAAAATATAAGCGAAGCACAGGAGTATTCAAACGAAAAAGCGGAGCGTGTCTCTCTCCCACACAAACAAAGCAAGGATCCAACAAGCATATGACCAGCAAACAAACAAACAAAACTGAAAGTAAAAAGACGCTCCAAGCATAGCACATAATATGTAAAGTGATAAAAACATAGTTCAACGAAGACGACCTCATGATAGTCGATGAAGAAGGGGGGGATGCCTTGGGCATCCCCAAGCTTTGACGCTTGATGGTTCTTGATATTTAGAGGGGGTGCCATGGGGGCATCCCCAATCTTGAGCTCTGATCCATCTTCAATTTCTTCATTATCCTCTCCTTTGGAACTTAAAAACTCCCTTCACACAAAACTTCTCATAAACTTTATTAGGACATGTGTTAAACTTAAGACAAATTGCAAACAACTTTATTAGGAATTAGCTACTGTTCACTAAGCCTCAATATGGCACTCCACCCCAAGAGTATCACATTTGACGATAGTAAAGAAACGTATACAAAATAAAAGCAGAGTCTGTCAAAATTTGAACAGTCTGTAAAGATCGAATTTTTCGAGGCACTTCTGTAGCTCAAATCATAAAACTTAAATCTAACGAAAGATAGATAAAAATATCAGGCTTGCTGTCTAAACATTTCAGAAAAAGATAAAATTCAGAGATTTTTTGGATTTTCGAACAGTGAAGGACAGAAATCTGTTTCTGGACAGCAAAACAACACCTCGCACTTTCAATGCATTAGAGGCTAAACTTGGCACAAAAAACCAAAATAAAAAGATACAATGAAGTTGCTACAGAAGCAACAACTTCAAGACTCGAGAAAAGTAAAAAGAAAACTGAAAGTAAAAGATGGGTTGCCCCTCAACAAGCGCTTTTCTTTAACGTCTTTTAGCTAGGCGCAATGCCCAATATCAAGTTTTTTCATAATCGAGTGCATCATCATTCTTCAAACGAACACTAGCAAAGTTATCATAGATGCATTGGATATTACCAATATAGGGCTGAGAATCACCCTTCTCCTTTCTCTTTGGTTGACTACTCTCATCGAATAGATTTTGAGGAGCAATCCAACCAAAATTGTCTTCCAAAGCATCGGATATCCCTAGGAGTTTAAATGGTATAGCAATATCAACTTTTTCCTCAATCTCAGTTTTGCGAGTGTACTTCCTTAGATTTTCATCCCTAACAACCAAAGAATAGTGAATATTAGGACATGAACCAAGAGCACCATAACGAGCAAATATTTTCCTAGCTTCTTTGACTATATCATCACATTCATGGAGAAGAGTTTCTAACACTAAATATTTTTCCTTTCCTCTCTCCATGCTATCAAGCTTAAGAAACATTTGTTGTAATATGGGATTTAAATTAACAAACCTCTTCTCAAGACGAGCTACCAAACAAGATATAGCGGAATCATAACTATTAGTTAGCTCTACTATTGACCTTTTATCATGAGCATAGAGTTTGCTAACGAAAGTGAGGAATTCTTCAATATTATCCTTTCCAACAACAGCCCCACTTCCTACCATAACATCTTTCATACCAAACTTAGGAGGAAACATGGCTACTAGATAAAAGATAAACAAAACTGAAATAAAGATTACACTAATTTTTTTGGGTTTTAAAATTTTGCAATAAGAAAAATAAGCTAACGAGAAATAAAACAAGCAAGACAAAAACAAAGTAAAGTGATTGAGAGTATGAGACTCCCCTTGCTGTAGCTCCAAGTTCCCCGGCAGCGGCGCCAGAAAAGAGCTTGATTGCTACTAATGAAGAGTTGGGTGGTGCCCCAAGCGAAGGCGGAGATGTAGCAAGCAGCAGTTTTCCCTCAATAACAAACCGAGGTTTATCGAACCAGTAGGACCTTGAAATCAACAACAAAGTGAATGTTTGAAGATCTCTGGCGCTTAATCTTCAACAGACGTGGACCTGCACACACTCAACCAAAATACTTTGCCCCCAACGGCGGAAAGGTTGTCAATCTTTCCGGTCTCGCAGAAAACAAAGCGGTTAATTGTATAGTGAAATTAGATGAAATATGAAAATGGACCAGTGGAGTAATGATGATGAAAAGTCATGAATAAAGGTTGCAATCAATGTAAAAAGATGGACCGGGGGTCATGGGTTCACTAGTGGAGTCTCTCAAGTGAATAGAACAATCATATGATGGGTAAACAAATTACAGCTGGGCAATTGACAAGATTATAACACAAACTTAATCTAGCTATGATAAAGAGAACATGATAATATTTAAGTAGGCATCACGACAATGAACAAATACCGTTGAGTCCAACTGCATCTTTGTCTAAAAAGTCCACCGTGGGATCGCTATCCATCCTATCACCCATCAGTATTAAGTTGCAAGCAACAGACATTTGCATTAAGTAAAGCGCATGAAGTAAGCAATACTAATATCAAAAGAGACATTAACACCGCTGTTTTACCCTTAGTAGAAACAGCACACCCTCGCCCTTAGATGTTTCTGTCACTCGTGCCCAGGAACAAAAGGGGGCATGAACCCACTATCTAGCATAAATACCCTCTCTTGGAGATACACACAATCACTTGGCCAAAGTAACTACACACATCGGAGAGCATGCAAGAACATAAATCAACATATAAGAATCATGCACAATCTGACCATAACTTTATAATCCATCGGATCCCAGCAAACACATCACATAGCATTACAATAATCGATCTTGATCATGTTAGGCAGCTCACAAGATCATAAGACATGAAGCACAAGAGAGAGACTACCATCTAGCTACTGCCATGGACCTGTAGTGCAAGGTGGGACTACTCACGAATCATCCTGGAGGAAGGCATGGCGATGAAGAGCCCTCCGAGATCGATCTACCCTCCGGCATAGTGCCGGGATCTGCTTCAGAATCACCCCCGAACTAGGGTTTGAGATGACGGCGCGTCGGGATGACTTCTCTGGAAAATAATGGCCGCGTCGATGTTTTTAGGCTTTATGTGAATTTATAGGCATCGGAGGGGGCCGAGGGGGTGCCCCACGGGCAGGGGTGGGTCCCACCCGCGGGTGGAACCCAGGCCGCCCCAGGCCTGTGGGTGGCCCCCAGGGCTGCCCTTTGGTGTCCTGGTGCCTTCCGTCGAGTAAAAATTTCCCGTAAATTTTCGTCCAATTCCGAGAATATTTCCAGAAGTAAATTTTCTGAAATACAAAAACAGCAAAAACAGGAAACTGACACTAGGCATCTTGTCAATAGGTTAGTCCAAAAAATTCATAAAAATGATTAATATGATAATAAAAACCTGTGACAACATCAGAAAACTAGCATGGATCAATAAAAAATTATAGATACGTTTGACACGTATCTGCGGTCGCGAGGGGACGAGGAGAAGTGGGCGGCGGCTCGAGAGCAGAGCGAGAGAGGAACATAGTCAGTGGCGAACGGATGAACAGTGAACAGAGCACAGGCCATCGACCGGAACTGATCGATAGGAGCGTCCGCGCGTGGCCCATCAAGGCACGCATGGCCCATTAGTTCTGAGCTGGCCCGGTTGGCCTGTTTTTCCTTTACTTTTTTCTAGAACGGGCAGAATTTTGACAAATTTGAATATACAAATGAGTATACATATATATGCAATTTTTTGTCAAAATTCAAGGTAGGGCGGCCGCCCTACCTTGCCCTTAGGAGAGCTTCTCCCCTGCATCGGCTCAAGATTGCCGCCATGTAGAAACTCTAGGGAGCATCATAAAGAGATCTCCCGAAAATCCAGATCCTACTGGCAGTACCTTCAGCCTGCCACCGCGACAGTCAGCCAAGGAACCACCAACATATCTCCGTCCCCACGAGACCTAATAAGCCTATTACTCCCTCTGTTCCATATTACTCCCTCCGTTCGGGATTGTAGGGGTTGAGACGTTTTTCAGATATTTCGGTAATGTAAGGGTTGAGCATTAATCATCATTAATTCTCATGCATGATTTAATGCTGGCCATGGCTCGTTTGGCTAGAGAATGAAGGAGCGATCCGTGGCACACTCAAATAACCAATGCATGCCCGTTTCTCTCGCTACCAATTGGCCTAGGTAATATCTCGCCGATCTCTGTTTATTTTCGACCTCTGTCCACCATGGACAGCAACAGACCTACATGAGGAGGGCTCTCCAACCATCGCTCTGGATGACAAGGAGCAGAGCTGCAGAGTGACAACGACATATCGGTAGATGCCCCTCAGGACCAAACCTTAAACCTAGTACTACTGCTACTATACTGAGGAGGTCGGCCACCTCCCCCCATCATCTCCGGATGGTAGAGCCGCTGGGGGGAGGGATGAGCTCGAGATGGAACCTAGAAAACTCTCAAGGAGATATGTGCAGAGAGAAGATGAGGGGGGAAATTGATTGCTACTGATGAAGAGTTGGGTGGTGCCCCAAGTGAAGGCGGAGATGTAGCAAGCAGTAGTTTTCCCTCGATAATGAACCGAGGTTTATCAAACCAGTAGGACCTTGAAATCAACAACAAAGTGAATGTTGAAGATCTCTGGTGCTTAATCTCCAACAGATGTGGACCTGCACACACTCAACCAAAGTACTTTGCCCCCAACGGCGGAAAGGTTGTCAATCTTTCCGGTCTCGAAGAAAACAAAGTGGTTAGTTGTATAGTGAAATAGATGAATTATGAAAATGGACCAGAGGAGTAATGATGGTGAAAAGCGATGAATGAAGGTTGCAATCAATGTAAAAAGATGGACCGGGGGCCATGGGTTCACTAGTGGAGTCTCTCGAGTAAATAGAACATTCATATGATGGGTAAACAAATTACAGCTGGGCAATTGACAAGATTATAACGCAAACTTAATCTAGCTATGACAAAGAGAACATGATAATATTTAAGTAGGCATCATGACAATGAACAAAGACCGTTGAGTCCAACTGCATCTTTGTCTAAGAAGTCCACCGTGGGATCGCTATCCAGCCTGTCACCCATCGGTATTAAGTTGCAAGCAACAGACATTTGCATTAAGTAAAGTGCATGAAGTAAGCAATATTAAATATGAAAATACACTTTAACACCGCTGTTTTACCATTAGTAGCAACAGCACACCCTCGCCCTTAGACGTTTCTGTCACTCGTACCCAGGAACAAAAGGGGGCATGAACCCACTATCTAGCATAAATACTCTCTCTTGGAGATACACACAATCACTTGGCCAAAGTAACTACGCACATCGGAGAGCATGCAAGAACATAAATCAACATATAAGAATCATGCACAATCTGATCATAACTTTATAATCCATCGGATGCCAGCAAACACATCACATAGCATTACAATAATCGATCTTGATCATGTGAGGCAGCTCACAAGATCATAAGACATGAAGCACAAGAGAGAGAGAGAGAGACTACTGATAAGTCGCAAACGTATCTAATTTTCCAAACACTTTGCTATTGTTTTGCCTCTGATTATTAATGAATTTTTTTGGAACTAACCCGAACTGACGCTGTTTTCAGCAGAATTGCATTTGGTGTCTTTCTTTTGTGCAGGGTTCAGAAGTTCGCGGAAAATACCAGAAAAATTATAAAAAGGATTTTTGAAGAAGAATAAGCCTCGGAAGCGGAAGACCCCGAAGGGGGGCCATCCCAGGAGCAGGGGCAGGCCCCACCCGCGGGTGGCCCCTAGGCCACGGCAGGGGGGCGCCCCTGCCCCTGGGACCTCCTCTGGCGATCCCCCTTCGTTTATAAGCTCCCTCTCGACCTAAAACGACGAGTCCCGAAACACTTTTTCCAGAAAACTTACGGAGCTCTGCCGCCATCGTGAACCCTAAATTCGGGGTCCAGGATCGCTGTTCCGACACCCTGCCGAAGTGGAGATCGCCGCCATCGTCACCGCCAATGCCTCTCCATCAACCATCCATGTCGTCCCCCTCCATGTGTGAGCAGTTCCCTACTGTAGGCAAGGGGATGGAAGGGATTGAATAAGATTGCTCATGTAATTCGATGCCAAATTGTTAGGGCACAATGCCTAGTATCCTCTATTTGTGTTAATCATCGTTGGTGCTACTAGTTATGCTTAATGCTTGTCACTTTGGGCCCGGGTGCCATGTTTTCAGATCTGAACACTTATGTTTGCATGAGTATAATTGTTGTTTGGATCCTATCTACTAGTTGTATGCACTTGTTGTCAACCGAAACCGGAGACCCCGAGTGACAAAAACGGGGACATCGATGGGAATGGTTGGCAACTCGAGGGTTACATGTATTCATTGTGTGTTAATGCTTTGATCCGGTGTTCTATTAAAAGGAACACCTTAATTGCCATTTTTTACTTAATTGGCCTGGCTGAAACCGGATGGCAGGACAAAAGATGCCGTGCAAGTTCTTATTGTAAGCACGTACGGCTAAATTAGGAATACATGCCTATGACTATTTGATACTTGGATGCTATTTATATATTTATTTGCTTCGTGCTTAGTTATGTTCATTTGATGAGCTATCTTATTCATGCAACGCCTGTCTATCTGTCCCTATGCCTACGGTGTTTTAATCCCGCTGTTTACAATCATTACTTTTACAGTCATCATTGGTGTCTTTATTTTATTACCGCTGTTACTATTCTACTGCTGCCATCAAATCACTGTTACTACTGATAAATTGCTTCGAGAGAAATCCTTTTCAGGTGTGGTTGAATTGACAACTCAACTGCTAAGGCTTATAAATATTCTTTGGCTCCCCTTGTGTCGAATCAATAAATTAGGGTCAAACTACCCGCGAAGACTGTTGCGATCCCCTACACTTGTGGGTCATCAAGACTATTTTCTAGCGCCGTTGCCGGGGAGCATAGCTCTATTTATAAGTTCACCTGGGAGTTTTTCTGTATGCTGTAATTTACTCTTCATCATGAAGGGTAAGCGAGATCCTAAGTTTCCAATACTACCTTCCACCACAAGGAAAGGTACTGCTCTGAACTCTAAAGCTACTCTTGATTCACCTACTGTTTTAAGTCAACTTCTTACACCACCTATTAACGCTCGTCCTACTGTTGATGCTTTGCTTTCTGAGTCTGCTACTGCTTCTGATGAATTTGATTATGCTTCTGCTGTGCTTGATGATGCTGGTTCTTTAGGCCCCTTTTTAGAATCTCTTGTCACTAGGTCTAAAGAAATTACAATGCTCAATGAAAATCTTACTACACCTGTTAGCTCTCCTAATCTATATAATTATGAGAGTAGGTATCCTGATGATTCCTATATTTATGTTAATGATGAGTTTATTAGACAATATATGATTGTTCTGCTTCTAAAGATCCTGGTGCTTTGAGGAAATTGCTTGAAAAGCATGCTGTTAAGAATTATATTACACCTGATCCTGAGTTTGCTACCTCTCCCATATGCATTAAAGATGATGATTTTAATTTCTCTGTTGATCTTTCACTCATATCTAATGTTGAATCTGATCCTTTTTGTGGAACTAAGGATGACAATGCTGTAGAGCACATGAATAAATTAACTTCGCTTAGCCTTCTATTTTCTGATGATAAAAAGATACAACATTACTATTTAGTAAAGTTGTTTCCTTTCTCATTAAAAGATGATACCAAAGTGTGGTATAATACTTTACCTTATGGATCCATAAAAAGTCCTCATGAATTGCTTGATGTTTTCTTTACAAAATATTTTCCCGCTCACATGCAGCATGAGGCTTTGCAGAGAATTTTCAATTTCAGACAATTGGAGGATGAGCATCTCCCTAAAGCTTGGGGGAGATTCGGATCATTACTCAGGGCTCGGCCTGGGCACGATATTCCGAAGAATGAACTCCTTGATATATTTTAAAATGGACTAACTGTATAATCTAGGACATACCTAGATAGCTGTGCTGGTTGTGTTTTCAGGAAAAGGACTATAGATGAAGCTGAAGAACTAATGGCTAAGATTGCTAAAAATCATAATGAATGGAGCATTCCTGAACCTCCTCCATTACCAACTCCAAAGAAAAGGGGAGCGCTCTTCCTAAAACCAGAAGATATGCAAGAAGCCAAAAGATCTATTAAGTAAAAAGGTATTAGAGCTGAAGATGTGAAGAATTTACCTCCAATTGAAACTTTATGTGAGCCTATGATACGTCTCAAATGTATCTATAATTTTTGAGTGATCCATGCTAGTTTTGTGATATTGTCACATATTTTTACTGTCATTTATATCATTTTTTATGCATTTTGTCGGACTAACCTATTGACAAGATGCCCAGTGCCAGTTCCCTGTTTTTGCTGTCTTTTTGTTTCAGAAATTTACTTCTGGAAATATTCTCGGAATTGGACGAAAATTTACGGGGATTATTTTTACGCCAAGATGAAGACGGAGTCCGAAGGGCAGCCTGGGAGGCAACCCACAGGGCGCACGCAGGCAGCTGCTGCGTCCCAAGGGTGACCCGCGGGTGGGGCCCACCCCTGCCCTGTGGGCACCTCCTCGGCCCCCTCCGACGCCTATAAAATCACAATTAACCTAAAAACGTCGAGGCAGCGATTATTTTCCAGAAACTCGACCCCGACGCGCCGTCACCAAGAACCCTAGTTCGGGGTCCAATCTGAAGCTGATCCCGGCACTCTGCCGGAGGGGAGATCGATCCCGGAGGGCTCTTCATCGACATGCCTTCCTCCGGGATGATTTGTGAGTAGTCTCACCTTGGACTACGGGTCCATGGCAGTAGCTAGTTGGTAGTCTCTCTCTCTTGTGCTTCATGTCTTACGACCTTGTGAGCTGCCTAACATGATCAAGATCGACTATTGTAATGCTATGTGATGTGTTTGCTGGGATCCTATGGATTATGAAGTTATGTTCAGATTGTGCATGATTCTTATATGAGTAATTTATGTTCTTGCATGCTCTCCGATGTGCGTAGTTACTTTGGCCAAGTGATTGTGTGTATCTCCAAGAGAGGGTATTTATGCTAGATAGTGGGTTCATGCCCCCATTTGTTCCTGGGCGCGAGTGACAGAAACGTCTAAGGGCGAGGGTGTGCTGTTGCTACTAAGGGTAAAACATCGGTGTTAATGTCTATTTTGATATTAGTATTGCTTACATCATGCACTTTACTTAATGCAATTGTCTGTTGCTTGCAACTTAATACCGTTGGGTGATAGGCTGGATAGCGATCCCACGGTGGACTATTTAGACAAAGACGCAGTTGGACTCAACGGTCTTTGTTCCTTGTCGTGATGCCTCCATAAATATTATCATGTCCTTTTTGTCATAGCTAAATTGGGTTTGTGTCATAATCTTGTCAATTGCCTAGCTGTAATTCGTTCACCCATCACATGCATATTTTATTTACTTGAGAGACTCCACTAGTGAACCCATGGCCCCCGGTCCATCTTTTTACATTGTTTTCAACCTCATTTACTTGCTTTTAATTATCCATCTCCTCTGGTCACTTTTCATATTTTATCTATTTCATCATACAATTAACCGCTTTGTGTTCCGCGAGACCGGAGAGATTGACAACCTCTCCGCCGTTGGGGACAAAGTATTTTGGTTGAGTGTGTGTAGGTCCACGTTTGTTGAATGTTAAGCGCCAGAGATCTTCAACATTCACCTCGTTGTTGATTTGAAAGTCCTACTGGTTCGATAAACCTCGGTTCTTTAATTGAGGGAAAACTGCTACTAGCTACAATTCCGCCTTCGCTTGGGGCACCACCCAACTTATTAATATCCACCATCAGCCTACCACTCACCCACCTATGGTAGAGGTACACTCTCTTCATAATTTTACTGTTAATGATATTCCTTATAGTAAGCCTCCTAGTCAGTGTTTGGATGAATTTGATAACTTTATTTTTAAACAAACTCATTTTAATATGCAAATTCAAGAACAATTAAATGATAACACCCTGGTTATTAAAAATTTGCATTCTGTCTTGGAGAAAACTGCTAATGATGTCAAAGGTCTTGTTAAGCATTTTCATATGGTCCAAACTCAACTTGAACAAATTACTAAAGTGCAAAAAGACTTGCTTGCCGGAATTCCTACACAAAGTAATAAACAAACTTGTGGTGTTTTAACTAGAGGAGGTATCTCTACTCAAGATCCTCTTTATCCTGAGGGACATCCTAAAAGAATTGAACAAGAATCTCAACTGGTTGAAAATAATATTACTAGTTCCCCTAAAAAGAAAAAGAAAAAGAAGAAACATAAAGAATTAGGAGAAGCTAGTAATATGGAACTTGATAAAGAACCTACAAGTAATAATCCTAATGCTGTCTCTAATTCGGATGCTGAAACTGAAAGTGGTAATCAACATGATAATGATACTAATGAACCTGAAGAACAGGAGGAGGAGACTGCAGCTCCTGTTGCTAAAAAACATGGTAAAGAGAGAGAGCCATGGGTGCAAAAACCCATGCCTTTTCCATCTAAATCTCAGAAGGCTAAGGAAGAAGAACACTATAATAAATTCTGTGAATGGATGAAGCCCCTCTTTTTGCAAATTCCTTTGACAGATGCTATTAAGTTGCCTCCCTATTCAAAATATATGAAAGACATTGTTACTAATAAAAGAAAAATCCCTAATGAAGAAATCTCCACTATGCTTGCTAATTACTCTTTCCATGGCAAGATTCCTAAAAAGCTTGGTGATCCAGGTATACCTACTATTCCTTGCTCCATTAAAAATAATTATGTTAGAACTGCTTTATGTGATCTTGGTGCAGGAGTTAGTGTTATGCCATTTTCTCTTTATAAGAGACTTTTATTAGATAAGCTTATTCCTACTGATATTTCCCTACAAATGGCTGATAAGTCCACTGCTGTGCCCATTGGTATCTGTGTGGATGTTCCTATTAAAGTTGCTAACTGTTTAATCCTAACTGACTTCGTGGTATTGGAAATGCCTGAAGATGATAATATGTGTATTATTCTTGGGAGGCCTTTTCTTAATACTACAGGGGCTGTTATTGATTGCAATAAAGGAAAAGTTACTTTTAATGTTGATGATAAAGAACACATGGTGTACTTTCCAAAGAAGATCAATACCAAAATTGGTTTAAACTCCACTGAGAATATTGAATCCATCAAGATTGGAACTATTGATTTTCCTATTCATACACATTCAAGAAAATATGAAACTCTCATGATTGGGACAATTCTTATTCAATATGAGGTAACTTGATTGTCTGTTGAATATTGAATAATTTATGTCAAATAAATTTGGTGTGGTAGCAAGACTTGATCAACCTTGCTAACAAACCAACTTTAGCAACATAAAGATATCAAGATTCATTAAATTTTCTTCTATTGCTCATCCTTAATTTTTCTGTAATTTTTATTTCTTGCTTAGTTTGTCCTTTTTAAATACCATTATCCTGTTTTATTAGCTTATTTTGATCTCATTTAAGTTCCTCTGTAAAAGTTTTCGAAAAATTCCAGAAAAATTACATGAATTTTATTATTTTTAAAGAGACACAGGAGTGCTTGGGGCTGGCCTGGGGGACACCCCAGGGGCACAGGTGGGTCCCACCCATTGGTGAGACCTTGGCCGCAGCCAAGGGCCGCCTGTGCCCCCCTGGAGGGCCCCACCAGGTGAGCTTCCTCCCACACACTCCCTCTCTCTCGAAAAATCACTCCCCCATTCCTCAAACCCGAGTTTTTGCTCTTGAGTGCTGGGATTTTCGATCTCTTTGTTCAGCCCATTATTCTTGCTGAAATTTGGAGCAAATCCTCTCCGGTATGTGACTCCTTCACTCCTCCAATTAGGATCTTGAATGGTTTTGTATAAGTTGAGTATTTTGCTGCTGTTTATGACTTTGAGTATGAACTTGCATGCTTGATTTGTGACTTGTTAGATGGATTTGATGCATGTACTAGTTGATATTGAGTTGTAGGAATAGTCTAATGCACTTCCTATATTTTATTTTCAAGTTTTATGAGGTTTGTTGAAAAATTTCAGAAAAGGAAGAACATGCCTAAGTTCAATTTAGGTGGGATCTTTAAGAAGAAGGAGCCCTCTTCTCGTCGAGAAACGAGAGGGTCAAGTTCTAATGCACCAATGAGGCCTTCATATAATGAAGATTTGGAGCCACTTGGTGTTATTGTGCTTGCTCGAGAGACGGATGTGCGTTCATCGGTATACCCATGTTATGAATTTCTACAAGCTGCAGGTATACGCAATGAATTTACTAGTCTTGTCACTAATGCATCGTTGACAAATATTGTATTAGTGGAGAGGCCCCAATATCTTAAGCTCACTAACATCTTTGTGCAAAGCTTTAATTTCAATGATGATCCATATCACCCTAGTGTGGAGTTCATGCTATATGAGTGACCTTGTAGAATGCCTTTGTCTGAGTTTTGCAGCGCTTTAGGAGTGAGGAACTCGGGGCTCACAGGCAAGATGAACACACAGCCCCAGTACCTCAAGGAGCTCTATGCCGGAATCTGTCATGATGATTGGAGAGACTCTACGCGTGCAAAATTTGGGAGCATTCAGTTTCCAGCTGTGAGGTATTTGGGCTATGTCATTGCTCATTGTATCCTTCCCCAGGATAACACGAGTAACATGACTAGTCTTGATCTTGCTATTCTTGCCGCCGCTATTAATTGTGATGAAACTCATAACATTGGCGCTCTTATTGCTCGTCGTTTTAGCACTAACAAGGTTAGAGGGCCTATTTATGGAGGCATTATTGCTTCGATCATGCTTGCTACTGCCATGCTTCCTCCTAGAGAGGATGATCTAGAGTTGGATTTTATTAGGCTTAATCTTTCTGCAATGAAAACTCACCACTATGTCACTTATGATTCCACTTTGGAGAATTTGCAGTATAGGTTATTATTTTGTTTTGATCTGGATAACCCTCGCTTTGTGAGATTACCTGCTCCTGCTTTGTTTGACACTATTGCTAGGGACGGATATTAATTTCCCGAGGAGGTTGAAAGTGCATGGTTGCCCCCATGTGTGGTTTTGGTAATTAATGACAATCTCTATGAACTAATGTTTGTATTAAGCTATATTTATAGGTGTGTCCATTTGAGTTGTTTGATCTCCATTTATTGGAATCAATGCTAAGGGAATAAGTTTGTGAGTATCAAGGCTAAGTGCGGGTTGATCAACACTCAAGTCCAAGTGAAGATATGCCGAAGAGTGCTTTCCCCATCTTGGTGTATGGGGGAGCGTCATGTGATGATTCTTCACCAAGCGAAGCGCCATCGAGAAAGGTGGTGTGTCTTGAGGAGATGAAGATCGTCTTCATCGACCTCAAGTGGATTAATGCGCAAGGCAAAGGTATGATCTTGATAGGGTTTCTATTTTACCGGTCGCATGATGTTTAGTGAGAGACCGGATTATAGGATAGATAGCCGTACTATCAAGAGGGCCTCTCGACCGAGTATCGTGATCGTATCGTCGTAGAGAGCACAAACCTTTGCATCCATGCTATCATATTTATTGGTTCTTATTTGACTTTTATCCATGTGAGAATTTAGAGCTTGTGTTCATCTCCATACCATGCTCTAGTTCATCAAAATCGGATCTCATGAATATCTTCTTGCGTTTTTTATATTGGAGGTTTTACCGATGTGTCTTTTCTAAGAGAGGTCAAACTCTCTACTTGTGGTTTCCTCCTCACATGATGGACTATGATGTTTCTCTGCATGATCTTGTAGATCTATTCGTTACGAATCCAACGAGCCCAAGATCATCGGAAACGGAGTCCGGATGATTAAGTTATGTTTTTTCTCGTACCAGGTGTTCTGCTGTTTTTCAGTAACCGGAAGTACCGGCCACGCGGGCGATACTACCGCTCGGAACTTCCGAAGGTACTTCCGGAGCCCAGTACCGCTTGCGAAAGCTGGGTACTGGACTCAAACGGAAGTAGCACCGGAAGTAGGACCGGAACTAACGGCTTTACCGGAAGTACCGGCGCTCCCAGTGGTACTACCACCCGGAACTTCCGATGGTACTTCCGGAGCCCAGTGCCGCTTGTGAAAGCTAGGTACTGGAATCAACGGAAGTGGCACCGGAAGTTGATCCGGTACTACCGCTAAACCGGAACTACCGGTGGCTCCAGCGGAACTACTGCTGCGGCGGGTTGAAGGAAGTTGTCTGAAGACCATTGTCTGAAGTTTCAAAGGATGACCGGAAGTACCGGCCCTCCTGGCGGTACTTCCGGCGCTGCGGGTCTGGAGTGCCTCCAACGGCCAGATTTTTGGGCCACCTATTTAAGGGGCCTTCTTCCCCAATAGGTGGTAAATCTTTTTGAGCTCACTCACTCTCTCTCTCCTCCTTTGTTGCAAACTTGTGAGCTTGATTCCTCTCAATCCCTCCGATGATTCTTGCCCAAATTTAGGGATTCAAGAGAGGAGATCTAGATCTACCATTCCACTAATCAAAATCTCCTCTTAGTGAGGGAAACCTAGTGGATCTAGATTTTGGGGTTGCTTTGCGTTCATCCCCTTTGTTCTTCCTCTCTTATTCCCCCCAAAGCATTTGTTGCTTGGTTGGAATTTGAGAGTGAAGGACTTGACCACTTTGTGTGTTCTTGCCTCTTGCATTTGTTGCATCGGGTTGCTCTCTCCATGGTGATACGTGAAGTTGAAGGTTGAGAAGCTTGTTACTCTTGGGTGCATTGTGTTCCCAAGAGCTTGTGCCTCTTGGGTGCATTGTGTACCCTAGACGGTTGGAGGTGCCGCGAAGACTTCGAGTTGTGAAGCTTCGGCACGATTTGGCAGCCCCCAATTGAGTTGTGGGTGTGTGCCCCAAGAAAAGTTGTAAAGGCTCCGGATTCCGCCTCGAAGGATTCCGATAGTGGAAGGTGAACCAAACCCTTGGGTGCGGTTCATTGGAGAATAGGGTGAGGCCTTTGAGGCATCTTGAGTAGGCCTCTTGTGGCGAGCTCACACCCCTCCAACGACACGTACTCCCTTAACAAGGAGGAACTCGGGAATACGTCCTCGTCTCCGCGTGCCTCGGTTATCTCTATACCCGAGCTATTACTTATGCAATTTACATTGTGATAGCCTTCGTTCTTGAAGTTTTATATCTTGCTATCACCTTGTTGCTTGCCTTGCTTAGCATAAGTTGTTGGTGCACATAGGTGAGCCTAGTAATTAGGTTGTTGGCTTGTTAATTTAAACACATAGTTTTATTCCGCAATTATCAAGCCCTTAAATTGAAAAAGTGTAATCGCCTATTCACCCCCCCTCTAGGCGACATACGGGACATCGTTTGTTCTTTCAATTGGTATCAGAGCCTCGTCTCTCTTGTTTGGCTTTACCGCCTAGAGAGTAAAGATGTCGTTTAAAGGATTAGTGCACGATCACATGTTTATATTCAATGGCACAAATTTTAATGTTTGGAAAACTCATATGCTTAGTCACTTACGGGTCTTGGACCCCAATATTGAGCGTATCCTTCACTGCAACAAAGCGTCAATTCTAACGAAACTGTCATGGTAGGTCAAAACTTTCATTGCAGAATCTCTTCTTCCGTCACAAAAGCTGTGGTTTATCCTCACCGTATTTTATACTCCTGGCAGCACTTGCCTTAAATTAAGAGTATAACATTTATTACCATCCTATTTCTTAGGCTTTTCATCGTCGGCTCTCTCATAGGTATGTCACTCAAGACTTATCATTCCGCATAACAAAAATGAATGATATGAGTAGTCATGGGGGCCAATCCACGACGCACTCAATCATCACCTTGCACTTGGTCTGGTGAGTCTCGTATTCTAATACTCGGTCATCCTCACTTGTCTAACAGAAAGTTTCCAATCTGCATGACAGACCTAAGTTAAACTATCGATCCTTCAAAACTATGGTTTGCGCGATAATTCCTATACATCGTCACTTCACATCTTGGAGAATCTTCATTGCTTCTCATCCTTGGTTTTGTTGTTGGCTAGCTTCGGGTCTTCAAGAAATGTGAGATTGGATTTTCATCACTCATTGTACCATCAATCGTTCATTGTGGTTGGCCTATTCGTGAGGCATCTGTTTGGCTCGGATGGGCTTAGCATGGACGTGTAGAGATAGAAGGTATAAGAGAATTACTACTATACAATGCCGGTTCGTTGGCATCTTCTCCTTCAGCGGTTCTTCTTGTTGTTGTTGGTACAATAGGATTTTTACATCACTTTACCTCTTTAGTTTCTATCCCACATCATATTTCTTCTTGCGGGCAATGTTCTCATCACTTGAGTCAACTGAGTCTGAGCTTTTATCAGCAGCTGCATTGCATAAGGCATCTTGAGGTGGCTATCATTTTCGTCCTGGTTGGTATGTGGGTGAGACATATGGTTTTGGTTTAGCATTGATGAGTAGAGATAGAAAGATCTAAGAGAAGTATTCCTACCCACACACAGCAGATCAAGGCAAATCATCTTACAAACAACATCTAGCAAGCAACAAGCGACAAACAGTGGTAAACAAACATCAAACAACAGTAAACAACCACTCCTTTTTTTAATTTCGAAAATATAATTTTGGAAAACAAACTAACACAATAAAGGTTTTGAAAATAAGCACGATAGTACTGCCATACCACAATTTGATAGGTCAATAATATACGATAGCGTACGTCATTCTAGTACAAGGTCTAGGTCTAGTCTATTTTTCTTGAGTGCTTCAAGTTCCTCTTTTATTTCTTCAAGTTCGTCGAGGTACTTCTTAGTGTTGTGAAGTCTAAATTGAAGTCTTCTATCAAGGCACTTGGTGGCTTCTCACACTTGTCATGTTGATCTTCAACGTCTTGGAAACATTTCTGAGTTATGGTCATCTATAAATAAGATAAGATAACTTAGAAAGCAATTAGGGAGAAGGTTACAAGAAGATTAGGAAAGATTTGGACAAGAAGAAATAACTTTTGTTCCTATGGTCATTCTATTTCTAATCCAAACCTAAGGTTTTCGAGCCTACAGGCAACATTACGCTCTGATACCATCTTGTGGCGCCCTCGCTTAGAAAAGCAAGGCCACGTCGTGAAATATGCTATTCCCTGGATCGAGTATGGATAGCAATTCACAAATAGATGTAATACCATGCATCAATGTCAAATAATTATTACATCACGAGATCCATAAATAAAATATTCTTTACAAATTGCATAGCCAAAGGCTCGCTTGAATGTAAAGTTTGGCAGCGGAAACATAAGTAGCACAGAGAGCTTCATCATCTTCATGTGCCACTGGCATACATGTTGGTTGCAAGCTCGAAAAGGTAGACGTCCTCACTCGTCATCGTAATAACCTGCAACATTAACGTTGCAGCCCAGGGAATTTGGGTCAATACCTTGTAACAGGCCGGCAAGTGAATACTATGGTGGATTATAAAATGGCAAGACTAAAACTACATGCTTATCTGGCTGGTGGGGTTGAAGGCTATTGCATAAAGCAAATTTTGTCCTACTTTTCATAAAGCTTTTTCATTTCTCAACTTTCTAATATGAGACACACCCATGGAACGCATCCAAGGTCTCATATACCCGAGTTCACCCATCAAATTTTATTATGAAATTGGAATGAAGAGATCCTCCGACAACTTCCTTGCTCAGCTACTCAAAATTGTCCGTAACCGGGGACACGGCTATGATCATAGTTTTATTACTCTCGAGAGTTTGTGACACTTTCCCCACTAGACTCAACTAACCCAAACTTCCTAATCACTCATTTAGTAAAAAGGAAAGGAGAGAGTCGAGATGAGATCTTTCAGAAGAGCTTTCCCATACACATGTCCGAACAATACCCACCTACATCCCCTACATCTGCTTGTTCGTCCGGTCAGGTCCACTCAACTTACTTAATCAAGACAGAGCCCATATGACTAGTGGCTGCACTGGAAGCAACTAAACATGGAGTGACATCGAATCTCAATACCCTGGGTGGCCATCCACAAGTGCACATACTCAGGTTAGACCACAAGAAAATGGCCCTGAGTAGCCACTCAACTTTGCACACCTCGACAAACCAAATCCACCCAGGTGATTCATTAATTTAGTAGAGTTTTCACTTAACTTACTACATCAAAATCTTCACAATTGCAGCAAGCATTTCTACTAAAATAATGTAGGTACCTAGTCAACAAGAAAGATCTAACAGGCTTGCATAGCATAATTAAAACAATAGTAAACCTATCATGCATACTACTAAAATAATCTATAATGCAATTAAGAAAATAATAGGTCCTTCATGAGTGTATACACTTGCCTTTAGGAATTTGTCGTTGCTCACACACTCTAATTCAACGTAGCTCAAAGCTCTCCATTCAATCTATACAATACAAACATATGGCAATAAGCAACAATACAACAATCCAAAGAAACAAACATAACAACAAACATAGATAGACACAAACAAAACTGGGTTGGTGGTCCAAGCTTCAATACATGATCCCATATGCAAAAAGAATCAATGCATTAGGTTTGGGGTTTGCCATTTGGTAAGGGGTTGGTCTGAAATCAAATTTGAACATTTCAAACTTGAATAGGTTGAAGGGTTGTTTCAAAGGTTGTAAGGGTTGGTCTTGATCAAGGTGATCACACAAGAAAGTTGGTCAAGAGTTTTAAAACATTTTGAAGCTATGGTTCACAAAACATTAACATTTAAATGGCCTTTGGCACACTTTCAATGTTTATGTTTCAAAAGTGGTAGCTAGGTATGGTTTTGGTCTCTCTGGACAGAGACAAATATTTGAATAAGTTTTCTAAAAGAAAACAAAATAAAAAGATTTATAGAAATAAAACTATAACAAAAATACCCAATTTGAGTCTCTATTTATATATCACTCTAATACTGCCCCAAAATATTTTCTATCAGTGGAATAATGTTACAAATATTCCAAGGTTTAAAGAATTATTTTATTTGCAAAATTTGGACTTATAGATTTAAAACTATGTCAAATTTGCTCAAATGACTCATTTGAAATTTGAATAAATTTAAATTAGGCAAAACAGAAAACTAATAGTGCCAAAAGATTCTACAAGTCCAGAGATTTTCAAAAATATATAATTTGCTAAATTTGGCTAAACAGAGAAAAAGTGGTGATGGTTTGAATATGCAGGGGCTTTTATGCAAACTGCCTATTTCCCTTTTTTTTATTCCGACTTAAATTCAGAAATCGGGTCGGCTCATAGCTCGGCTTGAGATTCGGCTCGGCTTAAGCCGTGGCTCGGCTTGGGCTCTGCTCGATGGATCTGGATCCTTGGATTAGGATCGGGTGGCTGGGAGAAGGGCTCTTACCGGCGCGGCGGTGGTTGGTCGCCAGAGAGGAGGAAACGCCGGCGGCGCGGCTCGGCCTCGGATGTTGTCGTCATTCTGGAGGTCCTCGTGCTCGGCGAAGGCGACGACGGCGTGCAGCATGACATGACGGGGACGTTGGTGCAGGTGGCGTCCTTGATTGCTTCCTGGAATGACAGTGAGGTGCGGCCGGAGTTGGTGTTGTCACCGACGAGCTTTCGGGCGCCGTTGTAAGCGTCGATTTCGATCATCCCTGGGCTCCGGAGAGTAGAGGACGAGATGCGTCGAGATGAGGCGGAGAAGATGGCATCACGTCGGGCTCGATTGCGTCCTGGGGCAGCAACTAGACATGACCGGAGGTGCGGCGGCAGAGGTGACCTACGGGTCGAGCATGGGCACATCGATTAGCTGCGGAAAAAATTCAAGAGGGCGCATGAGGGGGTGCGCATAGACATGAGGAGGAGATAGGGCCAAGAATTGGTGGCAGGGGCTAACCAAGTTGTCCGGAATCGAAGAAATACGGCAGCGGTGTTGCGGAGCTCCGGCGAGAAAATCCGACAGCCTTGGGGCACCTCGGAGGGGGCTTTTTGGGGCAAACGAAAGAGGAGGTCAAGGGCTTAGTATAGGAACAAACGGCGCTTGATTTGGTGGTGTAAAACGTCCGCAATCAAATTGGGAAGAGGAGGTAGCCATTCAACTGTAACGTACATGAGTTACGTCCCGAGCTTGATGGTGATGATGTGATCACTGACATCAGCGATTTTTCTTTTTCTTTATTTTCTGTTTTCTTTTATAACTTTTGAAATAGAGCTCCAAATCAAGTCAAATAAATTTGTAACAATTTGTAAAATTCCAAATAGTCAAAATAGACATTTAGGAACTATTTTTGGTCAAAACAAAATTACCAAAATACCCTTTTGATCAAATATGCCTTATATGGCTAAATGGGAATTTTCTAAATTAGGGTTTATAAATATCCCAAAATATTTAATTAAAAACCAGAGGATAATATGAGTAATATCATTCAAAATGATAACTCATTTTCATATTAAAATAATTTAAGATAAAACATTTTTATAGGACAAAGCTTGGAAAAGTATTTAAATTATTTCCTCAAATGAAATAGGGTTTATAATATCCCCATATTATTTATTTTAAAACAATAAACCAAAGGGGAAAATACTATTTGAAAACCCCATTTAAATATTTTATTTCCAAGAATTTAAAATTGAGATAGGAAGATAAAGAAATATTTAATTTAAAATATAACTTTGAAGATGTCAAAACAATCTTCTATAAAAGCTTTTCTTGATTTTTTGGAGACTTTATTTAATTATTAATAAAAGTTTTAAATTTTTGTGATTTTTAAAACATTCCAAAATTTGGGATGTTACAAACCTACCACCCTTAAAAGGAATCTCGTCCCTGAGATTCGGAGAGGCTAGAAAGAAAGATGGGTTTGGAACAATTAGGTTTAGGCAACTGGGTGGACTACCACCCTTAAAAGAAACTTTTGTAGGCAGTCTATAACTCTTTCCTTCGGGCTAGGGTCCATTGAGTTAGTCTTTAGGTCTCACTGGAGTCAACTATATCTTACACTCATGAAGTGCTCCATCTCCAATAGGTGGGTGTCTCTTTAGATAACTTTGGATACCATTCTCTTTAATATGGCTTGACATATTACATCCTCATCCATGTGATGTCTCCGGAAATATTTCTTCTCTAGGCTGGCATCCTTCACTGCAACAAAGCGTCAATTCTAACGAAACTGTCATGGTAGGTCAAAACTTTCATTGCAGAATCTCTTCTTCTTCACAAAAGCTGTGGTTTATCCTCACCGTATTTTATACTCCTTGGCAGCACTTGCCTTAAATTAAGAGTATAACATTTATTACCATCCTATGGTTTAGGCTTTTCATCGTCGGCTCTCTCATAGGTATGTCACTCAAGACTTATCATTCCGCATAACAAAAATGAATGATATGAGTAGTAGTCATGGGGGCCAATCCACGACGCACTCAATCATCACCTTGCACTTGGTCTGGTGAGTCTCGTATTCTAATACTCGGTCATCCTCACTTGTCTAACAGAAAGTTTCCAATCTGCATGACAGACCTAAGTTAAACTATCGATCCTTCAAAACTAATGGTTTGCGCGATAATTCCTATACATCGTCACTTCACATCTTGGAGAATCTTCATTGCTTCTCATCCTTGGTTTTGTTGTTGGCTAGCATTCGGGTCTTCAACGAAATATGTGAGATTGGATTTTCATCACTCATTGTACCATCAATCGTTCATTGTGGTTGGCCTATTCGTGAGGCATCTGATTGGCTCGGATGGGCTTAGCATGGACGTGTAGAGATAGAAGGATATAAGAGAATTACTACTATACAATGCCGGTTCGTTGGCATCTTCTCCTTCAGCGGTTCTTCTTGTTGTTGTTGGTAAAATAGGATTTTTACATCACTTTACCTCTTTAGTTTCTATCCCACATCATATTTCTTCTTGCGGGCAATGTTCTCATCACTTGAGTCAACTGAGTCTGAGCTTTTATCAGCAGCTGCATTGCATAAGGCATCTTGAGGTGGCTATCATTTTCGTCCTGGTTGGTATGTGGGTGAGACATATGGTTTTGGTTTAGCATTGATGAGTAGAGATAGAAAGATCTAAGAGAAGTATTCCTACCCACACGCACAGCAGACCAAGGCAAATCATCTTACAAACAACATCTAGCAAGCAACAAGCGACAAACAGTGGTAAACAAACATCAAACAACAGTAAAAACAACCACTCCTTTTTTTAATTTCGAAAATATAATTTTGGAAAACAAACTAACACAATAAAGGTTTTGAAAATAAACACGATAGTACTGCCATACCACAATTTGATAGGTCAATACAATATTACGATAGCGTACGTCATTCTAGTACAATGGTGGTCTAGTCTATATTTTTCTTGAGTGCTTCAAGTTCCTCTTTTATTTCTTCAAGTTCGTCGAGGTACTTCTTAGTGTTGTGAAGTCTAAATTGAAGTCTTCTATCAAGGCACTTGGTGGCTTCTCACACTTGTCATGTTGATCTTCAACGTCTTTGGAAACATTTCTGAGTTATGGTCATCTCTATAAATAAGATAAGATAACTTAGAAAGAAATTAGGCGAGAAGGTTACAAGAAGGATATTAGGAAAGATTTGGACAAGAAGAAATAACTTTTGTTCCTATGGCCATTCTTATTTCTAATCCAAACCTAAGGTTTTCGAGCCTACAGGCAACATTACGCTCTGATACCATCTTGTGGCGCCCTCGCTTAGAAAAGCAAGGCCACGTCGTGAAATATGCTATTCCCTGGATCGAGTATGGATAGCAATTCACAAATAGATGTAATACCATGCATCAATGTCAAATAATTATTACATCACGAGATCCATAAATAAAATATTCTTTACAAATTGCATAGCCAAAGGCTCGCTTGAATGTAAAGTTTGGCAGCGGAAACATAAGTAGCACAGAGAGCTTCATCATCTTCATGTGCCACTGGCATACATGTTGGTTGCAAGCTCGAAAAGGTAGACGTCCTCACTCGTCATCGTAATAACCTGCAACATTAACGTTGCAGCCCAGGGAATTTGGGTCAATACCTTGTAACAGGCCGGCAAGTGAATACTATGGTGGATTATAAAATGGCAAGACTAAAACTACATGCTTATCTGGCTGGTGGGGTTGAAGGCTATTGCATAAAGCAAATTTTGTCCTACTTTTCATAAAGCTTTTTCATTTCTCAACTTTCTAATATGAGACACACCCATGGAACGCATCCAAGGTCTCATATACCCGAGTTCACCCATCAAATTTTATTATGAAATTGGAATGAAGAGATCCTCCGACAACTTCCTTGCTCAGCTACTCAAAATTGTCCGTAACCGGGGACACGGCTATGATCATAGTTTTATTACTCTCGAGAGTTTGTGACACTTTCCCCACTAGACTCAACTAACCCAAACTTCCTAATCACTCATTTAGTAAAAAGGAAAGGAGAGAGTCGAGATGAGATCTTTCAGAAGAGCTTTCCCATACACATGTCCGAACAATACCCACCTACATCCCCTACATCTGCTTGTTCGTCCGGTCAGGTCCACTCAACTTACTTAATCAAGACAGAGCCCATATGACTAGTGGCTGCACTGGAAGCAACTAAACATGGAGTGACATCGAATCTCAATACCCTGGGTGGCCATCCACAAGTGCACATACTCAGGTTAGACCACAAGAAAATGGCCCTGAGTAGCCACTCAACTTCGCACACCTCAACAAACCAAATCCACCCAGGTGATTCATTAATTTAGTAGAGTTTTCACTTAACTTACTACATCAAAATCTTCACAATTGCAGCAAGCATTTCTACTAAAATAATGTAGGTACCTAGTCAACAAGAAAGATCTAACAGGCTTGCATAGCATAATTAAAACAATAGTAAACCTATCATGCATACTACTAAAATAATCTATAATGCAATTAAGAAAATAATAGGTCCTTCATGAGTGTATACACTTGCCTTTAGGAATTTGTCGTTGCTCACACACTCTAATTCAACGTAGCTCAAAGCTCTCCATTCAATCTATACAATACAAACATATGGCAATAAGCAACAATACAACAATCCAAAGAAACAAACATAACAACAAACATAGATAGACACAAACAAAACTGGGTTGGTGGTCCAAGCTTCAATACATGATCCCATATGCAAAAAGAATCAATGCATTAGGTTTGGGGTTTGCCATTTGGTAAGGGGTTGGTCTGAAATCAAATTTGAACATTTCAAACTTGAATAGGTTGAAGGGTTGTTTCAAAGGTTGTAAGGGTTGGTCTTGATCAAGGTGATCACACAAGAAAGTTGGTCAAGAGTTTTAAAACATTTTGAAGCTATGGTTCACAAAACATTAACATTTAAATGGCCTTTGGCACACTTTCAATGTTTATGTTTCAAAAGTGGTAGCTAGGTATGGTTTTGGTCTCTCTGGATAGAGACAAATATTTGAATAAATTTTCTAAAAGAAAACAAAATAAAAAGATTTATAGAAATAAAACTATAACAAAAATACCCAATTTGAGTCTCTATTTATATATCACTCTAATACTGCACCAAAATATTTTCTATCAGTGGAATAATGTTACAAATATTCCAAGGTTTAAAGAATTATTTTATTTGCAAAATTTGGACTTATAGATTTAAAACTATGTCAAATTTGCTCAAATGACTCATTTGAAATTTGAATAAATTTAAATTAGGCAAAACAGAAAACTAATAGTGCCAAAAGATTCTACAAGTCCAGAGATTTTCAAAAATATATAATTTGCTAAATTTGGCTAAACAGAGAAAAAGTGGTGATGGTTTGAATATGCAGGGGCTTTTATGCAAACTGCCTATTTCCCTTTTTTTTATTCCGACTTAAATTCAGAAATCGGGTCGGCTCATGGCTCGGCTTGAGATTCGGCTCGGCTTAAGCCGTGGCTCGGCTTGGGCTCTGCTCGATGGATCTGGATCCTTGGATTAGGATCGGGTGGCTGGGAGAAGGGCTCTTACCGGCGCGGCGGTGGTTGGTCGCCAGAGAGGAGGAAACGCCGGCGGCGCGGCTCGGCCTCGGATGTTGTTGTCGTTCTGGAGGTCCTCGTGCTCGGCGAAGGCGACGACGGCGTGCAGCATGACATGACGGGGACGTTGGTGCAGGTGGCGTCCTTGATTGCTTCCTGGAATGACAGTGAGGTGCGGCCGGAGTTGGTGTTGTCACCGACGAGCTTTCGGGCGCCGTTGTAAGCGTCGATTTCGATCATCCCTGGGCTCCAGAGAGTAGAGGACGAGATGTGTCGAGATGAGGCGGAGAAGATGGCATCACGTCGGGCTCGATTGCGTCCTGGGGCAGCAACTAGACATGACCGGAGGTGCGGCGGCGGAGGTGACCTACGGGTCGAGCATGGGCACATCGATTAGCTGCGGGAAAAATTCAAGAGGGCGCATGAGGGGGTGCGCATAGACATGAGGAGGAGATAGGGCCAAGAATTGGCGGCAGGGGCTAACCAAGTTGTCCGGAATCGAAGAAATACGGCAGCGGTGTTGCGGAGCTCCGGCGAGAAAATCCGACAGCCTTGGGGCACCTCGGAGGGGGCTTTTTGGGGCAAACGAAAGAGGAGGTCAAGGGCTTAGTATAGGAACAAACGGCGCTTGATTTGGTGGTGTAAAACGTCCGCAATCAAATTGGGAAGAGGAGGTAGCCATTCAACTGTAACGTACATGAGTTACGTCCCGAGCTTGATGGTGATGATGTGATCACTGACATCAGCGATTTTCTTTTTCTTTATTTTCTGTTTTCTTTTATAACTTTTGAAATAGAGCTCCAAATCAAGTCAAATAAATTTGTAACAATTTGTAAAATTCCAAATAGTCAAAATAGACATTTAGGAACTATTTTTGGTCAAAACAAAATTACCAAAATACCCTTTTGATCAAATATGCCTTATATGGCTAAATGGGAATTTTCTAAATTAGGGTTTATAAATATCCCAAAATATTTAATTAAAAACCAGAGGATAATATGAGTAATATCATTCAAAATGATAACTCATTTTCATATTAAAATAATTTAAGATAAAACATTTTTATAGGACAAAGCTTGGAAAAGTATTTAAATTATTTCCACAAATGAAATAGGGTTTATAATATCCCCATATTATTTATTTTAAAACAATAAACCAAAGGGGAAAATACTATTTGAAAACCCCATTTAAATATTTTATTTCCAAGAATTTAAAATTGAGATAGGAAGATAAAGAAATATTTAATTTAAAATATAACTTTGAAGATGTCAAAATAATCTTCTATAAAAGCTTTTCTTGATTTTTTGGAGACTTTATTTAATTATTAATAAAAGTTTTAAATTTTTGTGATTTTTAAAACATTCCAAAATTTGGGATGTTACACCTTGCATATCATCAAAAATTTGCTTGAATAAATCTCTTTATGATATGCTTGCTTTATCTTGTTGCCATGATAAAAATGATAGTGGTCCCTCTAACTCTTGCATGAATAATAATGTAGAGGAAACCCAATTTGCTATGCAACAAGATGTGAACTTGAGTAGTTCAAAAATTAATTGTTCCTCTTCATCCACCTCTCATTGCCTTATGGCTAAATCTTCCTCTAGCAATGATAATAATAATGATAATAATGATGAAGAGGATGGTAAGAAAAATGATGATGCCCTCCTTCATGATAAAGGTTTAATGATTCTTAAGTCTCTTTCAAAGAATAAAATTGCTTGTGATAACCTCTATGAAATCATGAGCGCACTTGTTGAGCGCGGGGAAACTATTGAGGCTTTGGAAGCAAGCCTTGAAGAAAAGGGTAAGATTGAAAGAGACGATGCTATGGAGAAGGCATCGTTGGAAGATGCTCTTGAGGAAGAGCAAGAGACTCGGGCTTCTCTTGAGGAGAAACTAGAATCTATTGAGGAGTCTCATAATGAAATAATTGCTAAAATTATTAAAGAACGTGACCATGCTCATGCTAAATATAAAGTCACGAAAAAGGAAAATGCTAGATTAAATGAAGAGCTTGCTAAGCTTTCTTCTTCAATTTTGAATGTTAATGATGCTTGTGCTACTAACTCCATTTCTTGTGAAACATCTATTTGGAAGGAGAATGTTGAGCTAAGGGCTCAACTTGAGTTGCTAACTAGCAAGTATGGGAAGTTGGAAGAAAGTCTGAAAAGCTATTTAGCTCTAATGATGATCTTCTAGCATCCTATGCTAGTCTAAAGTTAGCTCATGAGGCCATCACTACAAAGGTAACATCTTGTGAGCCTCATGTGGACAATAGCACAACTTTAATAAAAAATGCTATATTGCCATGTGCTAGTCCTAGTAGTTCATCCACTCGTAATATTGGCACATCTTGTGATGAATTACTTGCTTTGCCTTGTTGCTCTAACAATGATGCATCTACCTCCTCTAGTACTTGTGTTGTCACTAACCATGTAGAGAAAAGAGGAGAGCTCAAGTCCCAAGTCACTTCTTTGAAGAAAGGCTTGGAAAAGCGTCATGAGGGGAAGAGTACACTTGAAAACATGTTGAGTGTGCAACAATCCCCAAATGACAAGAGTGGACTTGGATTCAACTCCAACAACAAGAACAAGTCCAAGTACAACAAGAAGAAGGGCCAAGTTCAAGTCAAGAACCCGGCCAAGATCACTTGCTTCAAGTGCAAGCTAGAAGGGCACCATGCTCGTGATTGCCCAATGAAGAAGAAGCCTCTTAGTGAGAAGCAACTAGGGAAGCGGCCTCTTGTTCAACCTCGTGCTCAACCACGAGTTGAACAAAGGCCACCTCCTAAGAAGACTCAAGTTATTGCTCCTCAAGTTGAGGAGCCTATTAAGAAGAAGAGTTGGTGTTGCTACCTTTGCCATGGCAAAGGTCATTTTGCTTCTTCATGCACTAACGGTACCTCATCCAACCCTATCATAATTGATGATGTTTATTCTCTTGGGAAGGATAGAGTTGGCAATGTGTTTGCCAAATTTGTGGGAGCTCAAAGTGGTGTCAAGAAAAGCACCATTTGGTTTCCCAAGCCTATTGCGACTAACCTCTTAGGACCCAACTTGGTTGGGGACCAACAAGCTCAAACTTGATCAATAGGTTGTGGTGGAGGACATTGGTGACTTGGCTACTTTTAAAGAATTAAGGGATCTTCATGGTTATATTTCATCAAGCCAAGTCAATTGTATTATCACATATCTATCTCATATCCAATGCTACCTCCTTGCGGTAACTTGTATTTAACTCATATATACATTGAAAGTTGCTTGCTCCCTTGCATGTGTTAGTTTTGTTCCTAGCATGTGCTTGTATGTGATATGCTAATTTCCTACTTGTCTTGTATTTCAAGGTTGTGTATGATAGTTGTGTATCATGTATGTGTATCTTGTGTGTTGAGCTTTATTGGATCTTGTGTGGATTTCATTTGGCTCTTTGAGATATTAATGGACTATCCCATTTTAGGGGAGTGATGTACTTTGTGCACGTCACAAACCTAAAAATGTGTGTACATGAGGCACACCACCTAATATTGATATTTCAATATTATCTAGTTACTATGTGGTATGTCATATTCATGAGAAATTCAAATTCTACAATGTCCATTAATTTCTCTAGTTGGTTTTATTTGCCTCTTGCTTGGACAAAATGTTTTATCACATTATGGGGGAGTAATAAGCTATGTGCATATTACAATCTCATAAAAATGTGAATATTTGAGGTTTGCCACTTAGAGTTGATATTGTAAATTATCTTATTCCTGTGTGGCATGTTGGCTCAAACAAGTTCCAATTTTCTATTTGGTTATCTTTTGGCTCTTGTTTGCGTGAGTTTGATTGGTGTGGTTTTTCTATAATATGCATTTCCATATATTAGTTGAGAAACCATTTGTTTCATCTTATTTTAACCATGGCTTTGCCTGTTGGTTCGAATAGTTGAAACTACCAACAAACCTTTTTCAAAATATGGCGTTTTATTTCTTATCTCTTGCCATATGCTTGTTTGAGTTGGTCTTGAACATCATTCCTATATACCACTGAGAAATATCTCCATATACTCCTTGTCCATGACAAGTGATACTAGTAATTGTGGTGGATTTAGTAGACCATCTTCATATTGCCTCTTGTGTTGTTTGTCTCCCTTTGTCTTCCTTGCCTTTTGAATGGATCCTAATTTTCAATTGGTAGTGTTTAGTGTTGTAAATGAAATATGGAGAGTAATGATCCCTTGTGCGTGCATTTTGTATTCAAACACAAACATCAAAGATAATGCATGAATCTTGAGGGAGCATTACTTTTTATTTAGAACACTATCCTATCTATCAATATTCGATCCTTTCAATTGGCATTTAATTTCTATCTTATGTGTTTTTGGAAGACAAATCTTTTTATTTTGATGCTTTGTGCCATCATAAAAAGTGTAGAGGGTGTTTGGTCTATTTGGTGTAACCTTGCTCTCTCTCGGGAGTTTGCTTTATCATTCCTAGTTTTGTGTTGTATCTCCTTGAATGAGAAAATCCTTTGAGCATGCCTTTTTCTTTTATCTTATATGCTCATTGGCCTTGCCTAGGTACCTTCAATTGGTATTAATTGGAATTTAATATCTCCTCCATAGATATTTGTTTCAATTGATATTTATTTTGGGAGTTTTGATACCTTATTGATTTATCTTACTTTACTTGATTCTGGTCAAGTATTATCCTTTTCTTGGTATCTTTTCTCCTAGTGGTATCTTATTTTCAATTGGTGTCTTATCGATCATTTGTTGTGTTGATTCGATTCCTTTTGATATCACACTTCATGTGTTGATGTGTTTTGGAATCAATCATTTGTTTATTTGATTTTTCCTCAAGCATGTGTTGATTTGGATTTTGATATTATTTGGACAACCTTTTTGTGTCACACTTTGGTGTGCTCCCTTCTTGGTTTACTTGGTGTTTTCGTCCAAGTTATGTCTCGTTCGGTTCTAGAAAGCCTTTGCATGCTCGGTTACTAATTTATATTATTTTAGCATGCTTATCTTTCTTGATCCAATATAAAGGGTTACTCCATCGAATCCTAAATCGGCTAAGATGTGCATGAAATTCAATTTCATATCTATATGCACAAATTTATGTGGAGTATGTCCTATATATTGTAGTTTATCTAACTACTATGGGACCCAATGAGTTTGGGAACCATTTTGTACTCTAATTTTGTTTTAGGTACAATGGAGATGCATTGGATGCTTGCCTCATTCATAAGGAAGGTGTTCTCACCGTGTGATTGTCGGAGTCAAGCTTTGATGACAAACCAACTCTCATCATCTTCATCGTCAATGCATCTCGGTAACAAGTATCTATCCCATGCATACTTTTCTAGTATTGAACCTTGTGTAGGTTGCCTCTTGGCATGAAATCCTATATGTACAATTGTTGTGGTTTTGGCTTATTTTCTTCACTTGGTATATCTTTGTGATATTTGTGATGAATTTGCAAAAACTTTTCTTCAATTGATATTATTTGTTTGTGATACTTGTTTCTTATCTCAAAGCATCTTCACTATCTCTTGTTCCCTTAGTGATATGTGTGATGCATTTGATATATTTGAAGTTCATTCATATACAGTGAGATAAATTTGAGCTATGTGCTATGCTTTTAAGCAACAATCTCGTTTGTATATTTATGACTTCCTTTTGGATACCTTGTTCTCTTTTTCCCGAACCATTTCGTATGTATATGTTTCTTTGCGGATGTATATCTTCAATGGTTTGTCCAATTAGAAACCTATACATATGAGAGAGGTCACCTTTTAGTTGGTATCCTAATTCTTTTGAGCTACCTTGTTTTCATCTATAATTCTTTGGTGGCTCCAGATTTGTCTCATGAGTGCTTGTCTTATTTTTATTGGTATCTTTGCACTCATGTATTTGTTGAAGATCTTTGACTTCATGCTTACCATGGTGAGCATGTTGAATTTTATTGGCTAAATGATCTCACTAGCTTTTGGCATTTTCAATTGGTTTTAGTTTCCAATTGGTATCCTTAAGCGTGTGAACATATTTCTTTAAAAGATCTTCCTCTATCTCGTTTGGGCCTATCTTATGTTGAATCTTTGTTAATTGGTATCTCCTTATGGCTCAACCACATCTTTGGTGCAAGTGCTATGATTTGCTTTTTCTTTATGCACTCTTGCACTTGTTGCGTGTTCTAGATGATTTTAGGGGAGCGATGTCATATTTGTGCACTCCTCAATAGTGCGTGAATATTGGGGATCTTCTCCATTTTTATTTGGAACTCTCGCTTTGGATCTTTTCGATTGCCTTTCTCCTTTGTGGAGATGTTTAAAATGATTTCATCTTTTGCCAATCTTTGGATCCTCAATATAGTTTGATTTCCTCTAATTATTCGTCAATGAATAAGTGCATTTGATTTCACTCATATCTTGAGTAATGCACACTTTATGGAGGAACTCATATTATATTGGCTCTCTAAATTTTTCTTCCCATTTCGGCAATCGATGCCAATGGGGGAGAAGTTTAGAGGGTTTAAGGGAATTTGGGTCTTATGCTTTTGTTGCATTTGCCTTTAATGCGCTTGCATCCTTGCTTGTTTGTCTTGCAAGGATGTTTTATTCATTATATAAACCCTCTTATAAGGGATTGTCATCAATTACCAAAATGGGGGAGATTGAAAGTGCATGGTTGCCCCCATGTGTGGTTTTGGTAATTGATGACAATCTCTATGGACTAATGTTTGTATTAAGCTATATTTATAGGTGTGTCCATTTGAGTTGCTTGATCTCCATTTATTGGAGTCAATGCTAAGGGAAGAAGTTTGTGAGTTGATCAAGGCTAAGTGCGGGTTGATCAACACTCAAGTCCAAGTGAAGATATGCCGAAGAGTGCTTTCCCCATCTTGGTGTATGGGGGAGCGTCATGTGATGATTCTTCACCAAGCGAAGCGCAATCGAGAAAGGTGGTGCGTCTTGAGGAGATGAAGATCGTCTTCATCGACCTCAAGTGGGTTAATGCGCAAGGCAAAGGTATGATCTTGATAGGGTTTCTATTTTACCGGTCGCATGATGTTTAGTGAGAGACCGGATTATAGGATAGATAGCCGTACTATCAAGAGGGGCTCTCGACCGAGTATCGTGATCGTATCGTCGTAGAGAGCACAAACCTTTGCATCCATGCTATCATCTTTATTGGTTCTTATTGGACTTTTAGAGCTTGCGTTCATCTCCATACCAAGCTCTAGTTCATCAAAATCGGATCTCATGAATATCTTCTTGCATTTTTGATATTGGAGGTTTTACCGGTGTGTCTTTTCTAAGAGAGGTCAAACTCTCTACTTGTGGTTTCCTCCTCACATGATGAACTATGATGTTTCTCTGCATGATCTTGTAGATCTATTCGTTACGAATCCAACGATCCCAAGATCATCGGAAATGGAGTCCGGATGATTAAGTTATGTTTTTTCTCGTACCAGGTGTTCTGCTGTTTTTTAGTAACCGGAAGTACCGGCCACGCGGGCGGTACTACCGCTCGGAACTTCCGGAGGTACTTCCGGAGCCCAGTACCGCTTGCGAAAGCTGGGTACTGGACTCAAACAGAAGTAGCACCAGAAGTAGGACCGGAACTACCGGCTTTACCGGAAGTACCGGCGCTCCCTGCGGTACTACCGCTGTTGGGGTTATGCCGAACAGGGGTCCTCACAGAGAAGATTAAAAGCCAGCAGACCAGGGTGGCCCAAAGTGGTGGTAAGCCGAATCCGGCTTACCGGGCGGCCCAGTATGCTGAAGCACGGGAGGCCCATCCGGCTAAGGGAAGACTCTAGAAGCCGGCCCGCATTGTAGAAGACTTAGCCCACAAGGCAAGCCCCAAGCCGGGTTAGAGTAGGACTCAGTTCTTAGTCGGTTAGGTTTCCTCCTGTAAGCCCAGGGTCTGGATGCCTTTATAAGCCGGCCCCTGGGACGCCTTAGGGCACGTACAATCTCAACCTCAATCCACTGTAACTCGGCGATATTGCCTTATAGTGAATTATAGCAGCACGTAGGATCTCGCCACCGACGTGAGATCCGAAGCTGGGTAAACTCGCCTCTATGTCGCCGGATCACCCCACGACTCCAAAACCCCTCTCTCTGCCTAGCTCGATGGCACTCCTGCCGCGGCTAGATTCAACAATACCACGACAGTTGGCGCCCACCGTGGGGCAGGAGACCTCTGGGGTTTCGATCTGTCCAGGAGCTGCAGGCGGAGTCGGCGACACCATTGCAGTCGGCATGGTGAGCTACTTTGACGAATCAGGAGCCGGCCACGTCTTCAACGATGGCCTCTGGACGCCGGCAAAGGAGGATCCCGCCGGCTGGTCCACTATCTCCATCGGCGGCTTCGACATCTTCGTCGGCTTCACCGCCCAAGCTTTGGACGATCTCGGTTTCACATCGAGTTTGCCCACCACCCACCCCTACAACATTGAAGACGGATCGGATCTGGACTCTGAGGAGCTAGCTGATCTGGATCTAGCGTTTGATGCTGACGATGAGGACTCCGAAGATGACGCAACCTCAGGGGCGGCGCCGGGTTACCACTTCGTCGGCATGGCTGGAGAATCCGGCTCAAACGAGTCGACGACACTACCTGAGTCAATCCTCCCTGCCTTACAGATGGAGGCAGATTCAGAAGCCGGATCAGTGGACACCACTCCTATGGAGGAAGACCCTGAGTCCGAAGGAGAATCCGACGATTTCAGTCGGAAGGTTGCGTCCTGCTTGGGATGCCCTGTCGAGGTCTTGATGGGAAACATCTCGGATCCTAATGCCGACCCCAACACCTCGAAAACCGCCAATGGCGAAGAAAAAACTCCGCAAGCCGGAAATCTCAAGGTGGATTTCGTACCACCACTGGCTCCATCAAAGGGGGCAGACAGAAGGCCGGCTGGAGGAGACGACATCGACGCTAGGAACGGCGACGCGGCGCAGAGGGAGCACGAAAGAAAGATGGCGAGCTGCAAGCAACTGTTGACGCCACTCCCTCCAAACGCATCGCTGGACGACATTGAGAAGCGCCGCGCCTTACTTGAGGAGCAAGCCGCCCAGATAGTAGAGCGTGAAGTTGAGCTCATAAACAAGGAAACGGAGTTCATCCGAAAGCAGGGGGAAAAGGGGGCTGACGATGTCTTCCGTCCGGCTCGTGATAAGAACCTGCATAAGAGGTTGGATTTCCGTAGCAAGTGGGAAGCCGACCATGTAGATTCAGTTTGGAGGAAGTACCACCACCGATGTGACCCGGTGACAAATCTGTGTTACTTCAATACCCCAGCCAAAAATATGGAGGCTGCCCAGGAGGTCATGTTCGACAAATCCCTGGATCGTGACGCTCGGCTTAAATATTCGGCTTATCTACTGGAGGTTGCACAGCAGCAGCAGAATGATTCGCAAGTCAAAACAGGGCGGCTCGTTGATGATTCTCGCCTTTGCAAGTCAACCGCTAACAAGCCAGTGGCTGCTGCCCCTGCCGACCCAGATGACGACCCGGCCGGCTCAAGCAGTCACAACAAAGGCAGCAAGGACCCGAAGGACAAGCAGCCTAGAGGCGCGGAATCCCGGACAGGTTCTTCACGCCATCGTGAAGCTGGTCAGGAAGGGCATCGGAGCCGAGAGCGAAAGGAGGATCCTCGCACGGAAAAGGTGGCTCCACCCCGTCAGGAGCGACGACGTGAAGGGGAAAATCAACCCCGAAGGGAGGGAAACAGAGGTCATATGCCACCTCCACCGCCGCCTCCGCCGCGTAAAGAGGGAGATAACACTTCCAAATACATACCCCCTCCACGACGACAAAGGACTCCAAGCCCTCCGCGTAATGCAAGCCGGGCGAGCCAAAGCCGTCACAGGGAAGAACCAAGACAAGAAAAGTCGGTTGCTAAACCGCCAGCAGCCAATGATGTTCGAAGCCTAATCGAGGAGAGGAAGTCGGCCAGAGATGCCCAATACCTCGGCCCCAAGTGTTTTGGCAGAACAATCAGAGAGCAAATCCTACCTCCCACTTTGTCGAACGTAACAAAGATGGTTGAGAAGTACAGCGGTACGGCTAATCCTGAGACCTGGCTCTCAGATTACGTTAGTGCCTGCGACATATATCAAGGCAGCGCCGACTCGGCAGTGCGATTCTTGCCCCTGATGTTAACCGGGATGGCACGCATGTGGATTGAAGGCCTGCCCGAAAGGACAGTTCATACCTGGAGTGATATGAAGCGTGTTTTTATCCAGCACTTCCAGGGCACATATAAACGCACAAAGTTGATTTTCGACTTACAGCGGTGCGTGCAGCAAAGGAACGAGTCTAGCCGTGAGTTCGTCTCACGATGGAGCAAAATCAAGAACGCTTGCGAAGGCGTCTCAGAAACTCAGGCGATCCACGCTTTTAAACAATCTCTGAGGAAGGGGACGACTTTCCGCTTCATGATCTGCAGCGACGAGTCGGAAACTTTGGGGGGCTTACTCGCTTGTGCAAACAAGTACGCCGCCGCTGATGATGACAACAGGGAGGATGCCGAAAGCCGCCGACGCGAGTCCGGGAAAAAGAAGGTTGAAGACCAAGCCGGCCCTTCTCATGAGGTCGTTGCCACCTTTGGAAAGGGTGGTTCAAGCAATGGCAAATGGCAAGGCAAGAAACCGGCAAATAACCAATCATCCCGGCCACCAGCGGTGAAGTATGACGATATCAAACACAACCCTAAAGCTAGGGACAAGTTCTCACACGCTCCAGCAATGTCACATTAATCGAGACATCGCTAAGGACCCCAAAGCCGGCAAGTCAAGGAACAAGCGCAAATCCAGGAAAGACGACAAAGAGAAGGAGGAAGCTGCTTCAGAGTCGGATGATGCTGCCTCCAAAGAAAAAGGCAGCAAATTCCCTAAGCACGCCGAAAGTCTCATCGTCAACCTGGCAACAGATTCTTCACGCAAAGAAAAGGCGGCCTGGCGAGAACTCAACGCTACGGTGCCCGCAGTTCCTCAATATCTGGACTGGTCCGACACACCCATCACATGGGATCACAGCGATCACCCGGATAGAGTTCCTGCAAAGCGCACCTACGCCTTAGTCGTCAGCCCAATAGTCGACAAGTACAAGTTGACAAAGGTTCTCATGGATGGCGGCAGCAGTATCAACATACTTTACGCCGCAACGTTAAGGAGGATGCGTATTTCCGAGTCACAACTCACCCACAGTACTGTGAAGTTTCATGGGATTGTGCCGGGACAACAAGCTTCCTCGATGGGGCAAATTACCCTGAAGGTCACCTTTGGTGAAGCCGATAATTTTCGGACTGAGGACGTCTCTTTTGAGGTGGTTCCCTTCAGAAGTGCATACCATGCAATCTTTGGACGTCCGGCTTTCGCCAAGTTTATGGCTCGCCCCTGCTACATCTACAACATGCTGAAAATGCCGGGACCCAATGGCGTCATCACAGTTAGGGGAAACTTCAAGAAAGCCAAGGAATGCGAGGCCTCCAATGCCGTCCATGCTGAACAAGCAATCTGCAGGGAAGAGTTGGAGGACCTCAAGAAAACAATTGGTCCTGATGAGATGCCGGCAACTGAAAAGCCGTCCTCTAAAGTCGACTCAAGCTTCAAGCCAAAGGACGACACCAAGAAAATCAAGCTCTCAAAGGAAGATCCGACAAAGGAGGCCATCATCGGCACCGGTCTCGACGACAAATAGGAAGGCGAGCTCGTCAAGTTTCTCCGTGAGAACCGGGACATATTTTCCTGGTCACCATCTGACATGCCAGGTGTCCCGAGGAAACTTGCCGAGCACTCCCTAAAAGTCAACAAGGACGCGAAGCCGGTCAAGCAAGGCCTTCGTCGGCTCGGAACTGAGAAGCGCAAGGCGGTTGGAAAGGAGATCCTAAGGCTCACAGCCGCCAAATTCATTCGTGAAGTTGTCCACACTGATTGGTTGGCAAATCCCGTGCTAGTCCGAAAGAAGAACACCTCGGAGCTGCGTATGTGCATTGATTTCACCGGCTTAAACAAAGCCTGCCCTAAGGATCCGTTCGCTTTACCGCGCATCGATCAGGTCATTGATTCAACTGCCGGCTCAGAGATGCTATGTTTTCTGGACGCTTATTCGGGTTACCATCAGATAAAGATGAAGGAGTCAGATCAAATCAAGACATCCTTCACTACGCCGTATGGCAATTATTGCTATGTAACAATGCCGTTCGGCGTAAAGAATGCCGGTGCTACTTACCAAAGGTGTATGCAGCGGTGTTTGGACAAACAAATTGGCCGCAATGTTCACGTCTATGTTGACGACATTGCAGTCATGTCGAAGAAGCGTGGCGATCTCATCGCCGATCTGTCGGAAACCTTTGCAAACCTAAGGGAGTACCAGATGAAGCTTAATCCGGCAAAATGCGTCTTCGGTGTACCCGCAGGCAAGCTTCTGGGCTTTATTGTTTCCCAAAGGGGAATTGAAGTTAACCCGGAAAAGATAAAGGCGATTCAGAACATCGAGAAGCCGACTTGTCTGAAGGACATACAGCGGCTTACGGGTTCCGCTGCGGCTGTAAGCCGTTTCATTAGCCGGCTTGGAGATAAAGCTTTGCCTCTGTGAAAGGACACGGATGTCGCCTAGAGGGGGGGTGAATATGCGATTTAAAATTATTACGGTTAATGCTTGAATAAATGCGGAATAAAACTAATGTTTAATTTATCAAGCCAAAACCTAAACTAGCTAGGTTCACCTATGTGCACCAACAACTTATGCTAAACAATATGATCAACTAGGTGATAGCAAGATATATGACTTTAAGCTCGATGTCTATCACAAAGTAAATAGCATAAGTAAGAAGCTCGGGATAGAAATACCGAGGCACTTGGAGACGATGATTTATCCCGAAGTTCACTTCCCAATGGAAGCTAGTCTTCGTTGGAGCGGCGCGGTGTTCACCAATGTGAAACACCGAGTAGCCTTGATATGGCACACCGTATCTCCGTTGTGTCTTACCACCAATGTGGCGAGGCACTTGTCACTATGTTGCCGTTGAGGTTGACAACTAGAACCTTTACAAGGGTGAAGCTCACTCCACAAGTTGGAGGGTCTTCACCAAATGCACTGAGCCACCAAGACTCGATGCCCAAGGCCGAGGCACACACCACAACTTAATTGATGGCTCCCGGCAATGTCTTCGTAGCTACCAAAGCTCCGAAGCAAGCAAGGTTGAGTCACACTCCACAATTGGAGGCTCCCAACAAATCCCGTAAGCCACCAAGACTCCGAGAAATCAAACCGTCTAGGGTACCAACGTGCCCTAGAGGAACAAGCTCTAGGGAACCAAAGTACCCAAGAGTAACAAGCTTCTCAACTTCACTTTCCACGAATCACCGTGGAGAACTCAAACCGATGCAACTAATGCAATGGCAAGAACACACTAAGTGGTCAAGTTCTTCCAACCCGAATTCAACCAAAGCAACTAATGCTTGGGAGGGATTAGGGAGGAAGAACAAAGGAGGAACACAAAGAAACTCCAAAGATTTAGATCCAAAGTGTTCTCCTCACTTAGAGGAGAAATCAATTGGTGGAAACACGGATCTAAATCTCCTCTCTCTTTTCTCTCAAAGAAGTAGCACGAACTAGTGGAGAGAATGAGAGAAAGCCAAGCTCAAGAGGTCAAAAATGGAGGAGGGAGAATAGCTCAAGAGTTGGCAAAAAGGTTTGTTTATTTTTGGGGAAGAAGCCCCTTAAATAGGGGCTCCGAAAATGGAGCCGTTGGATCATTTTCGTGCGCAGGAAAAAAGAAAAGGAGAGGCAAATCGGGCAGGCCGGCCTGGCAACCGGCCCAGGCCGGGGAGAAGGCCGGGGCACCACCCGAGAGCGCCGGCCTGGGAGCCGGCCCAGGCCAGCAGTGGGGCCGGGGCAGCAAACGGTCGTGAGCGGCCACCCGGGTGGGCCGGCCGGGGAACCGGCCCAGGCCGGCGCGGAGGCCGGGAGCCCACCAGAGGAGACCGGCCGGTGAACCGGCCCAGGCCGGGTGTGTGGCCGGGGTGAAGCCCGAACGGGACGGCCTGGGAGCCGGCCCAGGTGAAAGGACACGGATGTAGCCTAGAGGGGGGGGGGGGGGGGTGAATAGGCGATTTAAAATTATTACGGTTAAGGATTGAATGAATGCGGAATAAAACTAACGTTTAATTTATCAAGCCAAAACCTAAACTAGCTAGGTTCACCTATGTGCACCAACACTTATGCTAAGCAATGTAATCAACTAGGTGATAGCAAGATATATGACTTTAAGCTAGATGTCTATCACAAAGTAAATAGCATAAGTAAGAAGCTCGGGATAGAAATACCGAGGCACTTGGAGACGATGATTTTATCCCGAAGTTCACTTCCCAATGGAAGCTAGTCTCCGTTGGAGCGGCGCGGTGTTCGCCAATGTGAAACACCAAGTAGCCTTAATATGGCACACCGTATCTCCGTTGTGTTTTACCACCAATGTGGCGAGGCACTTGTCACTATGTTGCCGTTGAGGTTGACAACTAGAACCTTTACAAGGGTGAAGCTCACTCCACAAGTTGGAGGGTCTTCACCAAATGCACCGAGCCGCCAAGACTCGATGCCCAAGGCCGGGGCACACACCACAACTCAATTGATGGCTCCCGGCAATATCTTCGTAGCTACCAAAGCTCCGAAGCAACAAGGTTGAGCCACACTCCACAATTGGAGGCTCCCAACAAATCCCGTAAGCCACCAAGACTCCGAGAAATCAAACCGTCTAGGGTACCAACGTGCCCTAGAGGAACAAGCTCTAGGGCACCAAAGTACCCAAGAGAAACAAGCTTCTCAACTTCACTTTCCACGAATCACCGTGGAGAACTCAAGCCGATGCAACTAATGCAATGGCAAGAACACACTAAGTGGTCAAGTTCTTCCAACCCGAATCCAACCAAAGCAACTAATGCTTGGGAGGGATTAGGGAGGAAGAACAAAGGAGGAACACAAAGAAACTCCAAAGATTTAGATCCAAAGTGTTCTCCTCACTTAGAGGAGAAATCAATTGGTGGAAACACGGATCTAAATCTCCTCTCTCTTTTCTCTCAAAGAAGTAGCACGAACTAGTGGAGAGAATGAGAGGAAACCAAGCTTGAGAAGGGCAACAATGGAGGGATAAAATAGCTCAAGAGGTTGGCAAAAGTTAGGGTTTATTTGGGGAAGAAGCCCCTTAAATAGGAGGCCAAAATATGGCCGTTGGAGCTGTTTTCGGGCAGCCAAAACAGGGCAGCCGGCCTGTGGGCCGGCCTGGAGGCCGGCCACCCCACAGAGCAGCCCGGCCTGGGAGCCGGCCTAGGCTGGCCACCCACCTGAGCCGGCCGGCCTTGGAGCCGGCCTAGGCTGGCCTGGGGGCTGGCCACCCACCCGGCGATACGAAAACTTCAATAACTTTTGCATACGAACTCCGTTTTCGATGATCTTGGACTCGTTGGAATCATCACAACGAGCACAACAAGATTATGCAGAGAAACATCATTGTTCAACAAGATATGGTAAAACCAAATGATGAGAGGTAAAAACCTTTTATTGAAAACCGGAAAACCATATCTTTTGCAAATGAAGTCCGAATGATACGAAACCACTTTTGTTGGAAAGAGGACGACAAATGCTATCCATTAACAAGTGAAAATATTGAAACCAACCAAGGGAGATTTTGCTACTAAATGGAAGAGTGAAACCTTCCGCATAGATGGACCGGCAAAATCTCCGACACCGAAAACTCAATAGGGAACACATATGAAAACCGTTTTCGGTGACCTTGGCCTTGTCATGACAAGCATGACAAGCACCAATACCACACCACGATAAGAGCCAAATAGGAACCAATAAAGATGATGCCAAGGATGCAAAGGTTTGAGCTCTCTACGACCGATACGCTAAAGCTCACTTGAGAGCCCCTCTTGATAGTACGGTTACCTATCTAAAAACCCGGTCTCACAACTACACCGCGAGACCGGTAAAATAGAAACCCTATCAAGAACATACCTTTGCCTTGCGCATTCCACTTGAGCTCGATGATGACGATCTTGATCTACTCTCAAGTGGATCACCTTTCTTGATTTTGCTCCGCTTGGTGAAGACACGCATATTGCTCCCCCATACACCAAGATGGGAGAGGCACTCTTCGACATATCTTCACATGGCCTTTATCTTGATGATCACCACGTGACGCCATCCACCATGGACAACATTGGATCTTGATCAACAAATGATCTTCTTCTGATCACCACGTGACGCCATCCACCATGGACAACATAGGATCTTGATCAACAAATGATCTTCTTCTTCACATGCCCTAATCTTGTATGTTGATCAACTTGCATTTAGCCTTGATCAACATATAGTCTTCTTCTTTTAGCCTTGACTCCAACATATGGAGTCCAAGCATTCCTTATGGACCAACACTGCAAATATAACTCAAAGCACACATTAGTCCATAGAGATTGTCATTAATTACCAAAACAACACATAGGGGCAACCATGCTCTTTCAATCTCCCCCATTTTGGTAATTGATGACAATCCCTTTTTAGAGGGTTTATATAATGAATTAAGCAACCTTGCAAGACAAGGATGCATGAGCATGAGAGGCAAATGCTTAAGAACCAAACTAAAGCATAGAACCAATTCCCTTAAACCCTCTAAAACTTCTCCCCCATTGGCATCGATTGCCGAAATGGGAAGAAAATTTTAGATGGCCAATATAATATGAGTTCCTCCACAAGTATGCATTCCTCAAGATATGAGTGAAATTAAATGCATATATCCATTGATGAATAATAAAGGAAATCAAACTATATTGAGGATCCAAAGATGGCAAAGGATGAAATCATTCTAAACATCTCCACAAAGGAGAAAATCAATCAAGAAGATCCTAACTGAGAATTCTAAATAAAATTCGGGAAGCTCCCCAATGTTCATACACTATTGCGGAGTGAACAAATATGGAATCCTCACTCCCCCATAATCATCTAGAACACTCACAAAGTGCAAGGATGTAACCATTAAAGCAAAACAAAGCACTTGCACCAAAGATGTGGTTGAGCCATATGGAGATACTAATTAAAAGAAATTATTAATGAAGGCCCAACCAAGAGTATGTGTGTGTGACAAGACAATTAATTTGATAAGACACATAGTCTTAACCAAATGGAGATAAGTTATATATCAAGTATTGACACACATAACTTACAAAGAAGATTTTTCATAAAGAATATGTTCACAAACTCGAGGATACCAATTTTTTTAACATTCAACATAGGATTGGCCCAACCGAGATAAAAGGAAGATCTTTTAAAGGAGTATGTTCACAAGCTTAGGGGTACCAATTGGAAACTAAAACCAATTGAAAATTCCAAAAGATAGTGAGAGAATTTAGCCGATAAAAATCAACATGCTCACCAAGGTAAGCATGAAGACAAAGATAAGACAAGCACTCATGAGACAAAATTGGAGCCACCAAAGAATTATAGATAAAAGCAAGGTAGCTCAAAAGAATTAGGATACCAACTAAAAGGTGACCTCTCTCATATGTATGGGTTTCTAAGTAGACAAATCATTGATGATATACATCCACAAAGAAACTTGCACATATGAGATGGTTGATAAAGTGGAAACCATGGTATCCAAAAGGGAAGTCATGAATATACAAAAGATATTATTGCTTAAAAGCATAGCACATAGCTCAAATTTATCTCATTGTATATAAATGAACTTCAAAAATATCAAAGACATCACACATATCACTAAGGGAACAAGAGATAGTGAAGATGCTTTGAGATAGGCAACAAGTATCACAAAGAAATAATACCAATTGAAGAAAAAGATTTTTGCACTTCCATCACAAATATCACAAAGATATACCAAGTGAAGGAAAGAGCCAAAGCCACAACAATTGTACATTTAAAGTTGTCATGCCAAGGGGCAACCTACACAAGGTTGAATACAAGAAAAATATGCATGGGATAGATACTTGTTACCGAAATAGCATTGGTGATGATGAAGATGAGGATTTTTGTTTATCATCAAAGCTTGACTCCAATAATCGCATGGTGAGAACACCTTCCTTATGAATGAGGCAAGCATCCAATGCATCTCCATTGTACCTAAAACAAAATTCAAGTACAACATGGTTCCCAAACTCATTGGGTTCCATAGTAGTTAGATACACTACAATACATAGGAAGCACTCCACATAAATATGTGCACATAGATGAACTTGAATTTCATGCACATCTTAGCCAAATTAGGATTTGGTGGAGTATCCCCTATATATTGGATCAAGAAAGACTAGCATGCCATAAAATAAATATATTAGTAAATATGCATGCATGGACTTACGAGAACCGAATGAGATACAATTTGGACAAAACACTAAGTAAACCAAGAAGAGAGCACACCAAAGTGTGACACAAAAAGGTTATCCAAATTATATCAAAATCCAAATCAACACATGATTGAGGAAAAATCAAATCAACATATGATTGATTCCAAAACACGTCAACACATGAAGTGTGACATCAATAGGAATCAAATCAAACAACACATGAGAGATAAGACACCAATTGAAAAATAAGATACCATTTAGGAGACAAGATACCAAGAGGAGGTTACTACTTGACCGAAATCAAGTAAAGTAAAATAAAGTAATAAGGTATCAAGATTTCCACAATAAATATCTATGAAGGAGATATTAAATTCCAATTAATACCAATTGAAGGTACCTAGGCAAGGCCAATGAGCATATAAGATGAAAGAAAGAGACATGCCCAAAGGGTTTTCTCATTCTATAGGATAAAACATAAAACAAGAGATGAGATTGCAAGACTCCCAAGAGAGAGCAAGGTTACACTAAATAAACCAAACACCCTCTACAATTTTCATGATGGCACTAAGCATCAAGAGAAAAGATTTGTCTTCCATAAACACATATGATAGAAATCAAATGCCAATTGAAAGGATCAAATATTGATAGATAGGATAGTGTTCTAAATAAAATGAATGCTCCCCCAAGATTCATGCATTATTTTTTTTATATTTGTATTTAAATACAAAATGCACGCACAAGGGATCATTACTCTTCATATTTTATTTACAACACTAAACACTACCAATTTGAGAATTAGGATCCTAGCAAGAGGCAAGGAAGGCAATGGGAGTCAAAATAAATATTTTGGCAAGAGATGGGGCAAATAAACACCAATGCCAATGTAAGGATAATCAAAAATATTCTACCATAAAAACAAATGTGGATTGTCCAAGGACAATGACCATTTGGAATTATTTTCCCGGTGATAGAGGTATCCAAGAATATCCTCACAAGATAAAACATATGGCAAGAGATAAAACACCATATTTGAATGAGGTTTGTTGGTAGTTCCAACTATTCAAACCAACCGGCAAGGCCATGGTTAGAATAATATGGAACCAATGGTTTCTTAACTAATATATGAAGATGCATATTAGGGAAAAACCACACCAAGCAAACACACACGAACAAGACCCAAAAGATAGCTAGAAAGCAAATTGGAACTTGTTCGAGCTAATATGCCACATAGGAATAAGATAATTTACAATATCAAATCTAAGTGGCAAACCTCAAATGTTCACATTTTTTAGGATTGTAATATGCACATAGCTTATTACTCCCCCACAATGTGATAATTCATTTCTTCTTAGCAAGAGGCAAATAAAATCAAATAGAGATAATTAATAGACATTATAGAATTTGAATTTCTCATGAGCATGACACACCACATAGTTACTAGATAATCGTGATATATCAATACTAGGTGGTGTTACTCATATACACACATTTTTAGGTTAGTGAAGTGCACAAAACATATCACTCCCCCAAAATGGGATAGTCCATTACTTTCTCAAAAGAGCCCATTGAAATAAACAAGATCCAATAAGGACTCAACACAAAGTTTACACATATATGGAGCGCACATTAACATACACAAACTTGATTACTCAAGGTAAGTAATAAGCACAACATATACAAGCACATGCTAGGAACAAAACTAACACATGCTAGGGAGCAAGCAACTTTCAATGTATATATAATTTAAATATAAGTTACCGCAAGAAGGAGCATTGGATATGAGATATGATAATATAATCCAAATGACTTGGCTTGTGGAAATAATAAGCAAGAAGATCCCTTAATTCTTCAAGGATAGCCAAGTCTCCAATGTCCTCCATCACAACCTATTGATCAAGTTTGAGCTTGTTGGTCCCCAACCAAGTTGGGTCCTAAGAGGTTAGTCACAATAGGCTTGGCAACCCAAATTGTTCTTTTCTTGACACCACTTTGAGGCCCCACATATTTGGCAAACACATTGCCAACCCTATCCTTCCTAAGAGAATAGACATCATCAATAATTATGGGGTGGGATAGAGTACCGTTTGTGCATGAAGAAGCCAAGTGACCCTTCTCACGGCATAAGTAGCAATATCGACTCTTTTCTTTCTTCTTAATAGGCTCCTTAACTTGAGGAGCAATGACTTGAGTCTTCTTAGGAGGTGGCCCTTGTTCAACCCGAGGTTGAGCATGAGATTGAACAATAGGCCGCTTCCCTAATTGCTTCTCACTAAGAGGCTTCTTCTTCATTGGGCAATCCCTAACATGATGCCCTTCAATTTTGCACTTGAAGCAAACAATCTTGGCCGAATGATTGACTTGTTCTTGGCCCTTCTTATTGCTACTCTTGGACTTGTTCTTGATATTGGAGTTGAATCCAAGTCCACACTTGTCATTGGGGGATTTTTGCACACTCAACATGTTGTCAAGTGTGGCCTTCCCTTTATGACGCTTTTCCACATCTTTCTTCAAAGAGGTGGCTTGTACCTTGTGCTCTTTAGACTTCCCTACAAGGTTAGTAGCTACACAAACACTAGTGGAAGTTGAGGCTTCATTGTTAGAGCAACTAGGCACAAAATGTAATTCAACATATGATTTAGCACTAGTGTGAGATGGAGAATTACAAGGACTAGCACATGGAATTTTAGCATTTTTATTAGAAGTTGTGCCATTGTCCACATGAGGCTCACTAGGTATTACCTTGATAGCATTAGCCTCATGAGCTAACTTTAGCTTATCATGAGATACGAGAAGATCTTCATGAGAGCTCGAGAGCTTCTCATGGCTTTCTTCCAATATATCATATTTGCTAGTTAGCAATTTAAGTTGAGCCCTTAGCTCAACATTCTCCTTTAAAATGGATGCTTCACAAGAGATAGAGTTAGTAGCACAAGCATCAACATTAATAGCAATGGGAGAACAAGTAGGAAGCTCTTTTAGTAATTGAGCTTGGAGTTGATCATGAGGCTTAGTGAGATGTGCAAGAGAATCTTCCAAGGACTTGACATCCTTTTCAAATTTCTTATTAGCCTCAAGGAGTCCAACAATTTCAACAACAAGCTCATCATTTTTTATTTTAAAACCATTAGCCACTTTGAGAGCTCTATCATGGGTTTTATTTACTTTAGATAACTCTAGAGTAAATGTCTCCTCAAGAGATTTCTTGGTGGTTTGTTCTTCTTCAAGAGCTCCCTTAAGATCCGCAATCGTGTTCGCATAACCACGTTCGCGGCGAAGACTTTCATCTTCACGTGCTTCCAAATCATCTAATTCTTGCTTGTACCCAACAAAGGTAGTTATGATTTCTATGAAACTATCATGAGCATTTTTATTATTTTGAAGAGCACGTTCAACCATTCCACTCTTATTCATAAGGAGGTCAAACCTATTATCCTCATCTTCATCATTATTTTCTTCATCATCATTAGATTTATATAAGGAAATTTTTGAAGATATGGAAGGACTATCAACACAAGCTTGTGAAACATTTATAGTGCTAGATGTGTTTAGGTCCAAAGATAAATCATTGCAATATGATAGAGGTGAATTATCAACAATAAGATCACTATCATCATTACAATATTTATCACTACTCACCATTGCATTATTTTGTGGATTGCCACATGTAGGTGAGGTAGAAGAAGTTGAGAACTCATTACGCCCGGAGGTGGAGTGAGAACAATCATTCTCACTATCCATGGACACACCATACTTGTTTTGAAGCTTGGTCCATAGCTCATGGCCATTCCGATAAGGAGAGATCGACAAAGCAACTGCATTACTCAAAGACTTGAAAATCATATTAGAAGCTCCATCATCTAGATAAGAATTTTCCTCATCCTCTAGAGGAGAAAAACCCATATCTAGAATTTGCTCTATATGTGGATCAATGTCCCGAAAATAATCTAGCATGCGATTTCTCCAATCATTATAATTAGTGCCATCGAATATTAAAGAAGCATTGTGCACTAAACCACTAGACGACATCTTTACTCTCTAGGCCGTGAAGCCCTATAAAGAGAGAACCGGCTCTGATACCAATTGAAAGGACACAGATGTAGCCTAGAGGGGGGGGGGGGTGAATAGGCGATTTAAATTATTACGGTTAAGGCTTGAATGAATGCGGAATAAAACTAACGTTTAATTTATCAAGCCAAAACCTAAACTAGCTAGGTTCACCTATGTGCACCAACACTTATGCTAAGCAATGTAATCAACTAGGTGATAGCAAGATATATGACTTTAAGCTAGATGTCTATCACAAAGTAAATAGCATAAGTAAGAAGCTCGGGATAGAAATACCGAGGCACTTGGAGACGATGATTTTATCCCGAAGTTCACTTCCCAATGGAAGCTAGTCTCCGTTGGAGCGGCGCGGTGTTCACCAATGTGAAACACCAAGTAGCCTTAATATGGCACACCGTATCTCCGTTGTGTCTTACCACCAATGTGGCGAGGAACTTGTCACTATGTTGCCGTTGAGGTTGACAACTAGAACCTTTACAAGGGTGAAGCTCACTCCACAAGTTGGAGGGTCTTCACCAAATGCACCGAGCCGCCAAGACTCGATGCCCAAGGCCGGGGCACACACCACAACTCAATTGATGGCTCCCGGCAATATCTTCGTAGCTACCAAAGCTCCGAAGCAACAAGGTTGAGCCACACTCCACAATTGGAGGCTCCCAACAAATCCCGTAAGCCACCAAGACTCCGAGAAATCAAACCGTCTAGGGTACCAACGTGCCCTAGAGGAACAAGCTCTAGGGCACCAAAGTACCCAAGAGAAACAAGCTTCTCAACTTCACTTTCCACGAATCACCGTGGAGAACTCAAGCCGATGCAACTAATGCAATGGCAAGAACACACTAAGTGGTCAAGTTCTTCCAACCCGAATCCAACCAAAGCAACTAATGCTGGGAGGGATTAGGGAGGAAGAACAAAGGAGGAACACAAAGAACTCCAAAGATTTAGATCCAAAGTGTTCTCCTACTTAGAGGAGAAATCAATTGGTGGAAACACGGATCTAAATCTCCTCTCTCTTTTCTCTCAAAGAAGTAGCACGAACTAGTGGAGAGAATGAGAGGAAACCAAGCTGAGAAGGGCAACAATGGAGGGATAAAATAGCTCAAGAGGTTGGCAAAAGTTAGGGTTTATTTGGGGAAGAAGCCCCTTAAATAGGAGGCCAAAATATGGCCGTTGGAGCTGTTTTCGGGCAGCCCAAAACAGGGCAGCCGGCCCTGTGGGCCGGCCTGGAGGCCGGCCACCCCACAGAGCAGCCCGGCCTGGGAGCCGGCCTAGGCTGGCCTGGGGGCTGGCCACCCACCTGAGCCGGCCGGCCTTGGAGCGCCTAGGCTGGCCTGGGGGCTGGCCACCCACCCGGCGATACGAAAACTTCAATAACTTTTGCATACGAACTCCGTTTTCGATGATCTTGGACTCGTTGGAATCGTCACAACGAGCACTACAAGATTATGCAGAGAAACATCATTGTTCAACAAGATATGGTAAAACCAAATGATGAGAGGTAAAAACCTTTTATTGAAAACCGGAAAACCATATCTTTTGCAAATGAAGTCCGAATGACACAAAACCACTTTTGTTGGAAAGAGGACGACAAATGCTATCCATTAACAAGTGGAAAATATTGAAACCAACCAAGGGAGATTTTGCTACTAAATGGAAGAGTGAAACCTTCCGCATAGATGGACCGGCAAAATCTCCGACACCGAAAACTCAATAGGGAACACATATGAAAACCGTTTTCGGTGACCTTGGCCTTGTCATGACAAGCATGACAAGCACCAATACCACACCACGATAAGAGCCAAATAGGAACCAATAAAGATGATGCCAAGGATGCAAAGGTTTGAGCTCTCTACGACCGATACGCTAAAGCTCACTTGAGAGCCCCTCTTGATAGTACGGTGACCTATCTAAAAACCCGGTCTCACAACTACACCGCGAGACCGGTAAAATAGAAACCGTATCAAGAACATACCTTTGCCTTGCGCATTCCACTTGAGCTCGATGATGCGATCTTGATCTACTCTCAAGTGGATCACCTTTCTTTATTTTGCTCCGCTTGGTGAAGACACGCATATTGCTCCCCCATACACCAAGATGGGAGAGGCACTCTTCGACATATCTTCACATGGCCTTTATCTTGATGATCACCACGTGACGCCATCCACCATGGACAACATTGGATCTTGATCAACAAATGATCTTCTTCTGATCACCACGTGACGCCATCCACCATGGACAACATAGGATCTTGATCAACAAATGATCTTCTTCTTCACATGCCCTAATCTTGTATGTTGATCAACTTGCATTTAGCCTTGATCACATATAGTCTTCTTCTTTTAGCCTTGACTCCAACATATGGAGTCCAAGCATTCCTTATGGACCACCACTGCAAATATAAACTCAAAGCACACATTAGTCCATAGAGATTGTCATTAATTACCAAAACAACACATAGGGGCAACCATGCTCTTTCACCAGGCCGGCGGTGAGGCCGGCTACCCTCTCTTTTCTTTTTCCTTTTTAATTATTCTGTCTTAAAAACAACCGATACCGAAAACGCCATATCTTCCACATACGAACTCCGTTTTCGGTAATCTTGGACTCGTTGGAATCGTCACAACGAGCACAACAAGAATATACATAGAAACATCATTGTTCAACAAGATATGGTAAAACCAAATGATGAGAAGTAAAACCTTTCTATTGAAAACCGGAAAACCATATCTTTTGCAAATGAAGTCCGAATGACACGAAACCACTTTTGTTGGAAAGAGGACGACAAATGCTACCCAATAACAAGTGAGAATATTGAAACCAAGCAAGGGAGATTTTGCTAATAAATGGAAGAGTGAAACCTTCGCATAGATGGACCGGCAAAATCTCCAACACCGAAAACTCAATAGGGAACACATATGAGAACCGTTTTCGGTG